>JAJEKV010000590.1:0-138699 GCA_021234155.1 Isoetes taiwanensis
TTTTAAAAGATCAATTATGGAATCAACCAAGTTATATTGGCATTCGGTTTCCCTATTGTGTCTAGTACAAAGCTGGAAAAGCTTTCCTATGTTTCCACAATATGAAAAGTGATTGATTGATATGTTTTCGCCAAGTAAAACCAATACCTTGTTTGAGATCGTGGAAGAAATCAAGATAATACAATTGCTTATGGGCATTATCATAAGAAATGTAAAAGTTTAAAAGCGATTAAATTGACACATTATACACAATTGTTACATGGCTTTGGGACTTGAACAGGAGACCTTGGTGTGTTAGGCGGATGTGATAACCAACTACACCACAAAACCATATTGAGTAAAGACATTCTTCTACCTCAATTGGAGAATAGGCCAATGTGTTCAAGACAAAACCCGGCAATTCGGTACCATTATGCCAAATTGAGCTGCTCTCATGATATATGTCAAGAGTATTAGCTGTTTTTACTTATGCAATGGTTTTGTGGTGTAGTTGGCTATCCGTCGAGTCTCACACACTTGAAGGTCTCAGTTCAATACAAAACCAATTTAAATTTAGTTGATTCAATAATTAAGAATATGCAAATAATTCTTTACGAAATTACTCGGTTTTAAAAGATCAATTATGGAATCCAACCAAGTTATATTGGCATTTCGGTTTCCCTATTGTGTCTAGTACAAGCTGGAAAAGCTTTCCTATGTTTCCACAATATGAAAAGTGATTGATTGATATGTTTTTGCCAAGTAAAACCAATACCTTGTTTGAGATCGTGGAAGAAATCAAGATAATACAATTGCTTATGGGCATTATCATAAGAAATGTAAAAGTTTAAAAGCGATTAAATTGACACATTATACACAATTGTTACATGGCTTTGCCCGGACTTGAACCGGAGACCTTCAGTGTGTTAGACTGATGTGATAACCAACTACACCACAAAACCATATTGAGTAAAGACATTCTTCTACCTCAATTGGAGAATAGGCCAATGTGTTCAAGACAAAACCCGGCAATTCCGGTACCATTATCGCCAAATTGAGTTGCTCTCATGATATATGTCAAAGTATTAGCTGTTTTTACTTATGCAATGGTTTTGTGGTGTAGTTGGCTATCGTCAGTCTCACACACACTTGAAGGTCTCTAGTTCAAATCTGGGCAAAACCAATTCAAATTTTTGAGTTGATTCAATAATTAAGAATATGCAAATAATTCTTTTCTGAAATTACAATTTTCGGTTTTAAAAGATCAATTATGGAATCCAACCAAGTTATATTGGCATTCCAGTTCCCCTATTGTGTCTAATACAAACTGGAAAAGCTTTCCTATGTTTCCACAATATGAAAAGTGATTGATTGATATGTTTTTGCGCCAAGTATAAACCAATACCTTGTTTGAGATCGTGGAAGAAATCAAGATAATACAATTGCTTATGGGCATTATCATAAGAAATGTAAAAGTTTAAAAGCAATTAAATTGACACATTATACACAATAATTGTTACATGGCTTTGCCCGGACTTGAACCGGAGACCTTCAATGTGTTAGACAGACGTGATAACCAACTACACCACAAAACCATATTGAGTAAAGACATTCTTCTATTCTTCTACCTCAATTGGAGAATAGGCCAATGTGTTCAAGACAAAACCCAGCAATTTCAGTACCATTATGCGCCAAATTGTCAAGAGTATTAGCTGTTTTTACTTATGCAATGGTTTTGTGGTGTAGTTGGCTATCACGTCAGTCTCACACCTTTGAAGGTCTCGGTTCAAATCTGGGCAAAACCAATTTAAATTTAGTTGATTCAATAATAATTAAGAATATTCAAATAATTCTTTCTGAAATTACTCAGTTTTAAAAGATCAATTGTGGAATCCAAGCAAGTTATATTGGCATTCCAGTGATTGATTGATATGTTTTTGCGCCAAGTAACAACCAATACGTTGTTTCAGATCGTGGAAGAAATCAAGATAATACAATAACAATTGCTTATGGGCATTATCATAAGAAATGTAAAAGTTTAAAAGCGATTAAATTGACACATTATACGCAATTGTTACATGGCTTTGCCCGGACTTGAACCGGAGACCTTCAGTGTGTTAGACTGACGTGATAACCAACTACACCACAAAACCATATTGAGTAAAGACATTCTTCTACCTCAATTGGAGAATAGGCCAATGTGTTCAAGACAAAACCCAGCAATTTCAGTACCATTATGCGCCAAATTCGAGTTGCTCTCATGATATATGTCAAGTGTATTAGCTGTTTTTACTTATGCAATGGTTTTGTGGTGTAGTTGGCTATCACGTCAGTCTCACACACTGAAGCTCTCCAGTTCAAATCTCGGCAAAACCAATTCAAATTTAGTTGATTCAATAATAATTAAGAATATGCAAATAATTCTTTCTGAAATTCCACAGTTTTAAAAGATCAATTGTGGAATCCAACCAAGTTATATTGGCATAGCTTTCCTATGTTTCCACAATATGAAAAGTGATTGATTGATATGTTTTTGCGCCAAGTAAAAACCAATACGTTGTTTGAGATCGTGGAAGAAATCAAGATAATACCATTGCTTATGGGCATTATCATAAGAAATGTAAAAGCTTAAAAGCGATTAAATTGACACATTATACACAATTGTTACATGGCTTTGCGGGACTTGAAGCAGGAGACCTTCGGTGTGTTAGGCGGATGTGATAACCAACTACACCACAAAACCATATTGAGTAAAGACATTCTTCTACCTCAATTGGAGAATAGGCCAATGTGTTCAAGACAACGCCAAATTCGAGCTGCTCTCATGATATATGTCAAGAGTATTAGTTGTTTTTACTTATGCAATGGTTTTGTGGTGTAGTTGGCTATCACGTCAGTCTCACACACTGAAGGTCTCCAGTTCAAATCTGGGCAAAACCAATTCAAATTTAGTTGATTCAATAATAATTAAGAATATGCAAATAATTCTTTCTGAAATTACTCAGTTTTAAAAGATCAAATTGTGTCTAGTACAAACTGGAAAATGCTTTCCTATGTGATTGATTGATATGTTTTTGCGCCAAGTAAAAACCAATATCGTGTTTGAGATCGTGGAAGAAATCAAGATAATACAATTGCTTATGGGCATTATCATAAGAAATGTAAAAGTTTAAAAGCGATTAACTTGACACATTATACACAATTGTTACATGGCTTTGCGGGACTTGAACAGGAGACCTTCGGTGTGTTAGGACCGGCGTGATAACCAACTACACCACAAAACCATATTGAGTAAAGACATTCTTCTACCTCAATTGGAGAATAGACCAATGTGTTCAAGACAAAACCCCGGCAATTCGGTACCATTATCGCCAAATTGAGTTGCTCTCATGATATATGTCAAGAGTATTATTTTGTTTTTACTTTTGCAATGGTTTTGTGGTGTAGTTGGCTATCGTCAGTCTCACACACTGAAGGTCTCCAGTTCAAATCTGGGCAAAACCAATTCAAATTTAGTTGATTCAATAATAATTAAGAATATGCAAATAATTCTTTACGAAATTACTCGGTTTTAAAAGATCAATTATGGAATCAACCAAGTTATATTGGCATTCGGTTCCCTATTGTGTCTAGTACAAGCTGGAAAAGCTTTCCTATGTTTCCACAATATGAAAAGTGATTGATTGATATGTTTTTTGCCAAGTAAAACCAATACCTTGTTTGAGATCGTGGAAGAAATCAAGATAATACAATTGCTTATGGGCATTATCATAAGAAATGTAAAAGTTTAAAAGCGATTAAATTGACACATTATACACAATTGTTACATGGCTTTGCCCGGGACTTGAACAGGAGACCTCGGTGTGTTGTTAGGGATGTGATAACCAACTACACCACAAAACCATATTGAGTAAAGACATTCTTCTACCTCAATTGGAGAATAGGCCAATGTGTTCAAGACAAAACCCGGCAATTCATTGCAATTCCTTGGCCATCATGATATATGTCAAGAATTATTAGCTTTTTTACTTATGCAATGGTTTTATGGTGTAGTTGGCTATCACGTCTAGAGTCTCAAAGCTTTCTATGTTTTACAATATGAAACCTTTGTCTCGGTTCAAATGGGGCAAAACCAATTCAAATTTAGTTGATTCAATAATAATTAAGAATATGCAAATAATTCTTTATGAAATTACTCTTTTAAAAGATCAATTTATGGAATCCAACCAAAAAGTTATATTGGCATTTATGGTTCCCTATTGTGATTTTGATAACAATTGGAAAAGCTTTCCTATGTTTCCACAAATATGAATGGGTTTTATATGTTTTTTCAAGTGTAAAACCAATACCTTGTTTGAGATCGTGGAAGAAATCAAGATAATACAATTGCTTATGGGCATTATCATAAGAAATGATGAAAATTTTTAAAAGCGATTAAATTGACACATTATCAATTTTTGTGTAGGCCTTGTAATTACTTTTCTTTGTTTGTAGGAGACTTATTAATGTGTTAAAATCTAAACATCTTGATAACCAACTACACCAAAAAACCATATTGAATAAAGACATTGTTCTATCTCAATTGGAGAATAGGCCAATGTGTCCAAGACAAAACCCAGCAATTCCAGTACCATTATGCACCAAATTCGAGCTGCTCTCATGATATATGTCAAGAGTATTAGCTGTTTTTACTTATACAATGGTTTTGTGGTGTAGTTGGCTATCATGTCAGTCTCACACACTGAAGGTCTCCAGTTCAAATCTGGGCGAAACCAATTTAAATTTAGTTGATTCAGTAATTAAGAATATGCAAATAATTCTTTCTGAAATTACTCAGTTTTAAAAGATCAATTATGGAATCCAACCAAGTTATATTGGCATTCCAGTTTCCCTATTGTGTCTAGTACAAACTGGAAAAGCTTTCCTATGTTTCCACAATATGAAAAGTGATTGATTGATATGTTTTTGTGCCAAGTAAAAACCTACCTTGTTTGAGATCGTGGAAGAAATCAAGATAATACAATTCCTTATGAGCATTATCATAAGAAATGTAAAAGTTTAAAAGCGATTAAATTGACACATTATACATGGCTTTGCCCGGACTTGACCAGGGACCTTCAGTGTGTAGATTGACGTGATAACCAACTACACCACAAAACCATATTGAGTAAAGACATTCGCCTATCTCAATTGGAGAATAGGCCAATGTGTTGAAGACAAAACCCAGCAATTTCAGTACCATTATGCGCCAAATTCGAGTTGCTCTCATGATATATATCAAGAGTATTAGCTGTTTTTACTTTTGCAATGGTTTTGTGGTGTAGTTGGCTATCACGTCAGTCTCATACACTGAAGGTCTCCAGTTCAAATCTGGGCAAAACCAATTCAAATTTAGTTGATTCAATAATAATTAAGAATATGCAAATAATTCTTTCTGAAATTACTCAGTTTTAAAAGATCAATTATGGAATCCAACCAAGTTATATTGGCATTCCAGTTCCCTATTGTGTCTAGTACAAACTGGAAAAGCTTTTCTATGTTTCCACAATATGAAAAGTGATTGATTGATATGTTTTTGCGCCAAGTAAAAACCAATACCTTGTTTGAGATCGTGGAAGAAATCAAGATAATACAATTGCATAAGAAATGTAAAAGTTTAAAAGCGATTAAATTGACACATTATACACAATTGTTACATGGCTTTGCCCGGACTTGAACCGGAGACCTTCAGTGTGTTAGACAGAGGTGATAACCAAGTACACCACTTGAGTAAAGACATTCTTCTACCTCAATTGGAGAATAGGCCAATGTGTTCAAGACAAAACCCAGCAATTCCAGTACCATTATGCGCCAAATTCGAGCTGCTCTCATGATATATGTCAAGAGTATTAGCTGTTTTTACTTATGCAATGGTTTTGTGGTGTAGTTGGCTATCACGTCAGTCTCACACCTTGAAGGTCTCGGTTCAAATCAGGCAAAACCAATTTAAATTTAGTTGATTCAGTAATTAAGAATATGCAAATAATTCTTTCTGAAATTACTCAGTTTTAAAAGATCAATTATGGAATCCAACCAAGTTATATTGGCATTCCAGTTTCCCTATTGTGTCTAATACAAACTGGAAAAGCTTTCCTATGTTTCCACAATATGAAAAGTGATTGATTGATATGTTTTTGCGTGAAGTAAAAACCAATACCTTGTTTGAGATCGTGGAAGAAATCAAGATAATACAATTGCTTATGGGCATTATCATAAGAAAAGTAAAAGTTTAAAAGCGATTAAATTGACACATTATACACAATTGTTACATGGCTTTGCCCAGACTTGAACCGGAGACCTTCAGTGTGTTAGACTGACGTGATAACCAACTACACCACAAAACCATATTAAGTAAAGATATTCTCCTACCTCAATTGGAGAATAGGCCAATGTGTTCAAGACAAAACCCAGCAATTCCAGTACCATTATGCGCCAAATTCGAGTTGCTCTCATGATATATGTCAAAGAGTATCCCTTTGTTTTTACTTTTGCAATGGTTTTGTGGTGTAGTTGGCTATCACGTCGAGTCTCACACTTTGAAGGTCTCGGTTCAAATCAGGCAAAACCAATTCAAATTTAGTTGATTCAATAATAATTAAGAATATGCAAATAATTCTTTCTGAAATTACTCAGTTTTAAAAGATCAAATTGTGTCTAGTACAAACTGGAAAATGCTTTCCTATGTGATTGATTGATATGTTTTTGCGCCAAGTAAAAACCAATACCTTGTTTGAGATTGTGGAAGAAATCAAGATAATACAATTGCTTATGGGCATTATCATAAGAAATGTAAAAGTTTAAAAGCGATTAAATTGACACATTATACACAATTGTTACATGGCTTTGCCTGGACTTGAACCGGAGACCTTCAGTGTGTTAGACAGAGGTGATAACCAAGTACACCACTTGAGTAAAGACATTCTTCTACCTCAATTGGAGAATAGGCCAATGTGTTCAAGACAAAACCCAGCCAATTCGGTACCATTATCGCCAAATTCCTTTGCTCTCATGATATATGTCAATAGTATTAGCTGTTTTTACTTATGCAATGGTTTTGTGGTGTAGTTGGCTATCACGTCAGTCTCACACACTGAAGGTCTCCAGTTCAAATCTGGGCGAAACCAATTTAAATTTAGTTGATTTAGTAATTAAGAATATGCAAATAATTCTTTCTGAAATTACTCAGTTTTAAAAGATCAATTATGGAATCCAACCAAGTTATATTGGCATTCGGTTTCCCTATTGTGTCTAGTAAGAGGCATGTTTCCCTTTGGAAAAGCTTTCCTATGTTTCCACAATATGAAAAGTGATTGATTGATATGTTTTTGCGCCAAGTAAAAACCAATACCTTGTTTGAGATCGTGGAAGAAATCAAGATAATACAATTGCTTATGGGCATTATCATAAGAAATGTAAAAGTTTAAAAGCGATTAAATTGACACATTATACACAATTGTTACATGGCTTTGGGACTTGAACAGGAGACCTTCGGTGTGTTAGGCGGCGTGATAACCAACTACACCACAAAACCATATTGAGTAAAGACATTCTTCTACCTCAATTGGAGAATAGGCCAATGTGTTCAAGACAAAACCCAGCAATTCTCTTCTTTTTTACCATTATCGCCAAATTCGAGTTGCTCTCATGATATATGTCAAGAGTATTATTTGTTTTTACTTTTGCAATGGTTTTGTGGTGTAGTTGGCTATCACGTCGGTCTGTTTTTGAAGGTCTCGTTCAAATCTGGGCAAAACCAATTTCAAATTTAGTTGATTCAATAATAATTAAGAATATGCAAATAATTCTTTCTGAAATTACTTTAGTTTTAAAAGATCAATTATGGAATCCAACCAAGTTATATTGGCATTCGGTTTCCCTATTGTGTCTAGTACAAAGCTGGAAAAGCTTTCCTATGTTTCCACAATATGAAAAGTGATTGATTGATATGTTTTTTCGCCAATCAAAAAAACCAATACCTTGTTTGAGATCGTGGAAGAAATCAAGATAATACAATTGCTTTATGGGCATTATCATAAGAAATGTAAAAGTTTAAAAGCGATTAAATTGACACATTATACACAATTGTTACATGGCTTTTTTGGGACTTGAAGCAGGAGACCTTGATGTGTTGGCGGATGTGATAACCAACTACACCACAAAACCATATTGAGTAAAGACATTCTTCTACTCAATTGGAGAATAGGCCAATGTGTTCAAGACAAAACCCGGCAATTCTTTACCATTATCGCCAAATTGAGCTGCTCTCATGATATATGTCAAGAGTATTAGTTGTTGTTTTACTTATGCAATGGTTTTGTGGTGTAGTTGGCTATCATGTCGGTCTCACACTTGAAGGTCTCGGTTCAAATCTGGGCAAAACCAATTTAAATTTAGTTGATTTAATAATTAAGAATATGCAAATAATTCTTTCGAAATTACTTCGGTTTAAAAGATCAATTATGGAATCCAACCAAGTTATATTGGCATTCGGTTTCCCTATTGTGTCTAGTACAAGCTGGAAAAGCTTTCCTATGTTTCCACAATATGAAAAGTGATTGATTGATATGTTTTTCGCCAAGTAAAACCAATACCTTGTTTGAGATCGTGGAAGAAATCAAGATAATACAATTGCTTATGGGCATTATCATAAGAAATGTAAAAGTTTAAAAGCGATTAAATTGACACATTATACACAATTGTTACATGGCTTTGCGGGACTTGAACAGGAGACCTTCGGTGTGTTAGGCGGATGTGATAACCAACTACACCACAAAACCATATTGAGTAAAGACATTCTTCTACCTCAATTGGAGAATAGGCCAATGTGTTCAAGACAAAACCCAACAATTCGGTACCATTATCGCCAAATTTGAGTTGCTCTCATGATATATGTCAAAGTATTATTAGTTGTTTTACTTATGCAATGGTTTTGTGGTGTAGTTGGCTATCGTCGGTCTCACACTTGAAGGTCTCAAGTTCAAATCTGGGCAAAACCAATTTAAATTTAGTTGATTTAATAATTAAGAATATGCAAATAATTCTTTTTGAAATTACTCAGTTTTAAAAGATCAATTATGGAATCAACCAAGTTATATTGGCATTCGGTTTCCCTATTGTGTCTAGTACAAAGCTGGAAAACTTTCCTATGTTTCCACAATATGAAAAGTGATTGATTGATATGTTTTTTCGCCAAGTAAAACCAATACCTTGTTTGAGATCGTGGAAGAAATCAAGATAATACAATTGCTTATGGGCATTATCATAAGAAATGTAAAAGTTTAAAAGCGATTAAATTGACACATTATACACAATTGTTACATGGCTTTGCCCGGGACTTGAGCAGGAGACCTTGGTGTGTTAGGCGGCGTGATAACCAACTACACCACAAAACCATATTGAGTAAAGACATTCTTCTACCTCAATTGGAGAATAGGCCAATGTGTTCAAGACAAAACCCGGCAATTCGGTACCATTATCGCCAAATTTGAGTTGCTCTCATGATATATGTCAAAAGTATTAGTTGTTTTACTTATGCAATGGTTTTGTGGTGTAGTTGGCTATCACGTCGGTCTCACACTTGAAGGTCTCAAGTTCAAATCTGGGCAAAACCAATTCAAATTTAGTTGATTCAATAATTAAGAATATGCAAATAATTCTTTACGAAATTACTTTCGGTTTTAAAAGATCAATTATGGAATCCAACCAAGTTATATTGGCATTCGGTTTCCCTATTGGTGTCTAGTACAAGCTGGAAAAGCTTTCCTATGTTTCCACAATATGAAAAAATTGATTGATTGTTTTATGAAATGGGAAAGCCAAGTAAAAACCAATACCTTGTTTGAGATCGTGGAAGAAATCAAAGATAATACAATTGCTTATGGGCATTATCATAAGAAATGTAAAAGTTTAAAAGCGATTAAATTGACACATTATACACAATTGTTACATGGCTTTTTGGGACTTGAGCAGGAGACCTTGATGTGTTAGGCGGCGTGATAACCAACTACACCACAAAACCATATTGAGTAAAGACATTCTTCTACCTCAATTGGAGAATAGGCCAATGTGTTCAAGACAAAACCCGGCAATTCATTACCATTATCGCCAAATTTGAGCTGCTCTCATGATATATGTCAAGAGTAAGAAAGTTGTTTTTACTTATGCAATGGTTTTGTGGTGTAGTTGGCTATCACGTCGGTCTCACACATCTGAAGGTCTCGGTTCAAATGGGCAAAACCAATTCAAATTTAGTTGATTTCAATAATTAAGAATATGCAAATAATTCTTTACGAAATTACTCGGTTTTAAAAGATCAATTATGGAATCAACCAAGTTATATTGGCATTCGGTTTCCCTATTGTGTCTAGTACAAAGCTGGAAAAGCTTTCCTATGTTTCCACAATATGAAAAGTGATTGATTGATATGTTTTTTTGCCAAGTAAAAACCAATACCTTGTTTGAGATCGTGGAAGAAATCAAGATAATACAATTGCTTATGGGCATTATCATAAGAAATGTAAAAAGTTTAAAAGCGATTAAATTGACACATTATACACAATTGTTACATGGCTTTGCGGGACTTGAAGGAGACCTTGGTGTGTTGGGCGTGATAACCAACTACACCACAAAACCATATTGAGTAAAGACATTCTTCTACCTCAATTTGAGAATAGGCCAATGTGTTCAAGACAAAACCGGCAATTTCGGTACCATTATAAAGCCAAATTCGAGTTGCTCTCATGATATATGTCAAGAGTATTAGTTATTTTTTACTTATGCAATGGTTTTTTGTGGTGTAGTTGGCTATCCGTCGAGTCTCACATCTTGAAGGTCTCGGTTCAAATCAAATGGGGCAAAACCAATTCAAATTTAGTTGATTCAATAATTAAGAATATGCAAATAATTCTTTATGAAATTACTTTCGGTTTTAAAAGATCAATTATGGAATCAACCAAGTTATATTGGCATTCGGTTTGGAAAAATTGGAAAATCTAGTGGAAAGGAGGAAAAAGAAATGTTTCTTTGAATGAAAAGTGATTGATTGAAATGTTTTTTTTGCCATCTTGAGTAAAACCAAAACCTTGTTTGAGATGGGAAAAGAAATCAAGATAATAAGGGCATATGGGTATTATCATCTAAATGTAAAAGTTTAAAAGGATTAAATTGACACATTATACACAATTGTTACATGGCTTTTTGGAATGGAAGGAGACCTTAGGTGTGTTAGGCGGATTGATAACCAAAACACCACAAAACCATATTGAGTAAAGACATTCTTCTACCTCAATTGGAGAATAGGCCAATGTGTTCAAGAAAAAGATCAATACAATTGATATATGAGGAAAATGGTATAGGCTGTTTTATTATCAATGGTTTTGTGGTGGGAAAAAAAGTTAAACGTCGAGAAAAACATCTTGAATTATACTCTCTTTCAAAAAGGAAAGACCAATTGTTAGGATGTGAAATTTACAAACAAAATCATTTGGAAAAGTAATTCTTCTATCAAAGAAATTCTTCAAGACAATTAAGTTTAAAAGCGGAGGCTGCATATATTATATCAAGTTTCCCTAAGTTTTTGACTTGGCAATGGTTTTGTGGTGTATGAAAAAAATTGATAGGAAAAATCCTATGGAAAATATGTTTTCATTAAGGGAAAAATAAAAGAATATGCAATTAATTCTTTGATTTACTCGGTTTTAAAGGGAAAGGGAAAGAAATTGGCATTCCTTTTCCTATTGGGAAAATTACAAAAGAAATGGATCTTTCCAAATGGGAAGGTGAATGATTGAAATGTTTAAAGGTGGTTTAAGAAAAAGGGATTAAAAATTGACATATATGGGCATTAAATAGGAAAATTGTTGGATTAAAAACATGGCTAATAGACTTGAAAAAGACCTTGGTGGGATAGATAACCAAAAACAAAACCATAAAAGACATTCTTCTACCTCAATTGGAGAATAGGCCAATGTGTTCAAGAAAAACACAAAAAGTACCATTATTAAATTCGAGTTGCTCTCATGATATATGTGGTTTGTATTAGCTGTTGTTTTTTTATGCAATGGTTTTGTGGTGTAGTTGGCTATACGTCAGTCTTCTGCTTGAAGGTCTCATAGTTCAAAATGGGCAAAACCAATTCAAATTTAGTTGATTCAATAATTAAGAATATGCAAATAATTCTTTTCCTGAAATTACTCGGTTTTAAAAGATCAATTATGGAATCAACCAAGTTATATTGGCATTCGGTTTCCCTATTATTGTCTAGTACAAAGCTGGAAAAGCTTTCCTATGTTTCCACAATATGAAAAGTGATTGATTGATATGTTTTCGCCAAGTAAAACCAATACCTTGTTTGAGATCGTGGAAGAAATCAAGATAATACAATTGCTTATGGGCATTATCATAAGAAATGTAAAAGTTTAAAAGCGATTAAATTGACACATTATACACAATTGTTACATGGCTTTTTGCGGACTTGAACCAGGAGACCTTGGTGTGTTAGGCGGATGTGATAACCAACTACACCACAAAACCATATTGAGTAAAGACATTCTTCTACCTCAATTGGAGAATAGGCCAATGTGTTCAAGACAAAACCCGGCAATTCCGGTACCATTATCGCCAAATTGAGTTGCTCTCATGATATATGTCAAAGTATTGATTTTGTTTTACTTATGCAATGGTTTTGTGGTGTAGTTGGCTATCATGTGAGTCTCACATACTAAAGGTCTCGGTTCAAAATCTGGGGTGAAACCAATTTAAATTTAGTTGATTTGATAATTAAGAATATGCAAATAATTCTTTACGAAATTTAGTTTTAAAAGATCAATTATGGAATCAACCAAGTTATGCCCAAAATAATAAGAATATGCAAATAATTCTTTGAAATTACTCGATTTTTAAAAGATCAATTATGGAATCCAACCAAGTTATATTGGCATTCCAGTTTCCCTATTGTGTCTAGTACAAACTGGAAAAGCTTTCCTATGTTTCCACAATATGAAAAGTGATTGATTGATATGTTTTTGCGCCAAGTAAAAACCAATACCTTGTTTGAGATCGTGGAAGAAATCAAGATAATACAATTGCTTATGAGCATTATCATAAGAAATGTAAAAATTTAAAAGCGATTAAATTGACACATTATACACAATTGTTACATGGCTCCGGACTTGAACCGGAGACCTCCAGTGTGTTAGACTGACGTGATAACCAACTACATCACAAAACCATATTGAGTAAAGACATTCTCCTACCTCAATTGGAGAATAGACCAATGTGTTGAAGACAAAACCCAGCAATTTCAGTACCATTATGCGCCAAATTCGAGTTGCTCTCATGGTATATGTCAAGAGTATTAGCTGTTTTTACTTTTGCAATGGTTTTGTGGTGTAGTTGGCTATCACGTCAGTCTCACACACTGAAGGTCTCCAGTTCAAATCTGGGCAAAACCAATTCAAATTTAGTTGATTCAATAATAATTAAGAACTAGTAACGGTGCCCAGCGTTGCTGGGCATAAGTTGGAAACTTGCAAATGATGAAGCAACGATGACACCGAGGTGTTGTTCCAGCTATTGTAACCCTCCCTCTTTTCCTTCATGTTGGTGGTAGTGGATGTTGTGCCATTATTCCATCCAGACTTTAGAGTTTGCTTCTGTTGTCTCGCAAAGTCCCATGATAATATGGTTGGTTTTGTTCTATGAATCCATTGGTTGGTTGTGTTTGAAACATGTATTGGCTTTGTATACGAATGTCATAAGGTTTACATGCGGCTAAGGATTAATGTGGATACCATTCTATTACATTGTAGTGGCATGCTAAGCATAATGATCTTTTAGAATTCGAAGAACATTAGTTTCGTATAGAAAATAAACTCCAGCATTGCTAGGGCTAAGTTGGGAACTTGTCAATGAACAAAGACTATTCATAATATACATGATACTGTTGGCCTAGATGTCAATGTTTTCCTCTTGTGCCCTAGGGTGCATTTAGCTCATGGTCTTTAATGTTGTGAGACGCTAGTCCTTTATATCAATTCCTTTAGTTTAGATTCATTTTGATTTCTTTCTTTTCCATTGTCTTTGAAGTCGGTCTCTTGGTCATTGCTAATTTGAAAAGCTTGAGTACACAACTATGATGGCAACATCGAACTTGTTGAATGCTTTTGAATTTAACTAATTGTATTTAAAGGATTTGACCTTGATGCCCACCAAAGAGCTTGAAAGAAGTTCATAGTATTACAATGCTAATTGACTAACAAATTCCTAGAGATATCAACCATTACTTGCTTGTTGTAGGTGAGTGCCAAGAATATGTTAAATTGTTCACATTGGGATGTTGGAACACCAAAGTCTAATTCCCTGCAGAAAATGAAAATGAATGTCAAGCCTCAAATATTATGGGCAGCAGCCTCAATGAGGAATGAGAAAACCTCACCTGAATGTCGTGATAACTATCTGTGCATATGGTCTGAGCATTAATTTCCTGTCTTACTTGCATCACTGACACACGCAATGCATGCAGGGCATAGAATTAAAGTGCCATATAGTGTTTGGGCTGCAATATAATACATTTTGCATGGATGGTTTCTGTTTCTATCTTCATGTATAACACGCTAAGCCTTAATCTTGTCGATCACGTTAAGTTCGTAGGTCTTTCTCTGTGATAATAATTGCAATACCTCTAGTACACAAACTTACGCTTGCGCTACATTGTTGCCCGACATTAGAGTCATTTGTTGCCCAGCGATATATCGTATCATGAACAATAGTACTTACAATACAACAAAGCGATGTCGATTTCCACAACAAAAGCATGCATGCATTGTCTTAAACCTTAAAATCAAGCGGTAGCCTAACATTTGCCTTGCAAGCTTGTCTATGTATTCACAAGCTTGAACCAAGGACACTTTCACGGCACTATTATGACACAAATACCCAGTTAGATGTCATAAAATTATTGACTTCTGAAAATTTGCAGCGATAAAGTGTTGGTGACCAGCACATACCCTCAAGTATGAATCATTGAAAATGCTCATAATATTTGAGAATCTAGCATCAAGCGAGAAAATATTATCGAGTGTCAAGCAAAAATGAATGGTTCGGGAAAAACAAAATAATGTAGAATTTAAATTAGATTAAAGTTTGTGCCTTGCCAAATTGTTTTTATCTACATAATACCATTGTACACCTTATCTAAAAGCATAGTTGAAGATTCACAATATCCCTTGCCCAATGCTTGCTTTTAATAATTGCGATGCCTTTGCAATAGATGCTTCAAAAATGCAAGACTAACTCAAATATACGGTGTTTTAGGATGGCTTGGCATAGCACAATCCACAATTCTTAGTGGGCGTTTGGTGAATTGAAGTAAAGGCATTGAAAAGTTATAGAAATCGATAAACAACAAATAGTTGCATGCCGAGGGGGATATTAGTGACTATTCATCGGAAAAGCAATCCAGGCTGCGCACATGCTGCAACCGATATGAAAAATGCATGATAGCTCCTTCCCCACATTAATAAGCTAGAAATTTAGATTAAGTTCAATATACCTTCCCAACCTTTTGCAACAAAGCCATTGTTTCTATGCATGTAGGTACAATTTTCTAAAATGCCATGAATCTTCTGAAAATAGGAATAAAGAACTTCGGATAATGGCGAGAAGAACTTAGGAATTTTTTGTACTTGTGGGTATCGCAGAAATATGCATCAATTGCATGCCATTATCGAACTTGGTAGCACATTTGCGAGGCCATGGCTGAGATAAATAAGCGATCATTCTATCAATTAACGAGAAAATCAATAGAATACCTTGCTCAGTGAAGCCATTGGTTCTATGCATGCACTTCAATTTTTGCGCAATGGCATAAATCTTACGCAAATAGGAACAAAAAATTCAGACTTTTGTTATTTGAGGACAAAAGAGAAGCACTTTAGATTGAGCAAGAAAATAGCCCTTGAGGTTCTATCGGCCCCTCTGTTTTAACCTAGTGTTGAGCGCAAATAATCATAATAAATGTAAGCAATCAAGGTATATACAGAACACTTACCATTCGAAACAATCCTGCGGGATTCCCCTTGCATTCAACCTCGATTTCAAACCCAAATGCTTGCCCACTTCTATCGGACAATATATAGAGGAGATAGAGTGCAAAGTAGAAAAAATCGAATTGTTTAGAGCTCCAACGGCTTGACCCAAGGTCCTTCTATTAGACCTTCAACCTGCCAAATGGAAAAATCGGGCAAACCCAAAATTCTCTATCCATGCTGATGCCGTATCTTTGCAAGCACTATAAATCTAAGAAATCAAAACCTCCATAAATATGTGCCTAAAAATATGATCCAAGAGGTGGCTATGAAGGAATTTATTACCTATTTTTTTGTCTTCGAATACACAAATGTCGACCATATTTTGTCTAATATGAGCAAAGCAAGCAGGGGAAAAATACAACGGTATGAAGCATCGAAGCACTTGCTGGACCTCTGATGTTGCAAAGCCACCATACTCCTCGTCTGCCCGGCAAACCGACCAAAAATTGCCTTCAAGATGCGAATCCTTCACATAAATTTCCAGAGATAAATTCTAGGCCGACCTAAAGCCATCGAATTCAACATGGCATGACAAATGCTAATCCTTCACATAAATTTCCAGAGATAAATTCTAGGCCGACCTAAAGCCATCGAATTCAACATGGCATGACAAAAAAACAGCCCATACCTGGAAAGGAGAGCAGGCCCAAACCCTTTTTTTTTTTTTGCTTTTTTTAAGCTAACTAAAAAGGCTTTTAACGTGACATCATCTACACCGTTGGATAGATTAATCCGGACCGCCCAATTTAGGGCGCGGTTCACTACTTACACCAAAACATTATAATATAAGATATGCAAATAATTCTTTCTGAAATTACTCAGTTTTAAAAGATCAATTATGGAATCCAACCAAGTTATATTGGCATTCCAGTTCCCTATTGTGTCTAGTACAAACTGGAAAAGCTTTCCTATGTTTCTACAATATGAAAAGTGATTGATTGATATGTTTTTGCGCCAAGTAAAAACCAATACCTTGTTTGAGATCGTGGAAGAAATCAAGATAATACAATTGCTTATGGGTATTATCATAAGAAATGTAAAAGTTTAAAAGCGATTAAATTGACACATTATACACAATTATTACATAGCTTTGCCCGGACTTGAACCGGAGAGCTTCAGTGTGTTAGACAGATGTGATAACCAACTACACCACAAAACCATATTGAATAAAGACATTGTTCTATCTCAATTGGAGAATAGGCCAATGTGTCATTAGAGGAAATTTGAGATCTCATGTTATCCCCATAAGAATGCTCCAATGGAATGGCTACCCTCTATTAACTGCAATTAATGCAGCACCAACAACTTCATTGCTGTTGTTTTTCCCCCATAACTTTTGATCCACTTGTCAAAATGTTGCGGCGTTTGTTGCATTAGATGCGGAATGAAAAGATCTTTCCAATGATATATGGTTATGATGTATTTCAACATGGTCATATGCGTTAACCTTAAAAAATATGATTTTTTGCTTATCTTATATTATAATGTTATACCGTAATTCTTGGATCAAGCCCTAATTTGAATGGTTTAATCATTCGAGTGCATCGAGAAAAAACACCACACGAACCATGGCATGAGGTTTCCCTATCTCTTAAAGGAAAAACCAAAGTGTTCAAGGGGAAAGGAAGGGGAAATTCCTTTCCACAGGGCAAATGGCCATGGGAAATGGAAAAAAGTCAAAAGATTGATGGGGATATGAAAAAAAATGGAATGTGGTGTAGGACCAATAAGAAAAAGGTGGAAAAATTACTTGAGGTAAAACCAAAAAATAAAGTGGTCAAAGGTAAGAGGAAAATTCCTTATGGAAATTAAATAAAAGAAATAAAGTTTAAAAACCAATTATATTGGCATTAAACATTTGTTACAACAAAAAAAAAAGGGCATGGGAAGGGGAGAAAAAACACATTGATAAGTATGTTTTGTTGGTAAAAACCATATTGGAAAAGAGATTATGGAAAAAAGGTCTCCAAAATTATGACAAAATTAAAACCATAAGTAAATGTAAAACCAAAAGAAAAATTAAAGACATTATACAGGAAATATTTAAATCGGAAGGGAAAGAATTGAAAATGGAAAAGAGGGAAAAGGGAGAACAATTGGGGGAAGGGAAGAAAAAAAAACAAAACCATATTGAGAAAAATTAATTAAAAATCTCATTTGAAGAAAGGCCAATAACAAAAAAAAGGTACCATTGGATAAATTGTTTTGTCTTAAACAATGGTTTTATGGTGTAGTTGGAGGGCATGGGGTCTCAAACCTGAGAGGAAAATCCAAAGAAAGTTCAAATGGAAAAAAGAAAAAAGGAAAAAAAGTTGATTCAATAATTAAAAATGCAAATAATCAGGAAAAATAAGAAAAAAAAAAAAAATCCATTAGGAAGGGAAAGGGAAATTACTCGGGGTTCTAAGCGGTTTAAAAGAAGAAAACATCAAAAATGAAAACCAACCAATTGGGAAAAGAGGAAAAATTGGCAGGAAAAATTCGGTTCCCCTATTGTGTCTAGTACAATTGGAAAAGCTTTTTCTATCTTTCCACAATATGAAAAGTGATTGATTGATATGTTTTCGTTAAGTAAAAAAAGGATTTTGAGATCTTAGAAATCAAAGATTGAAATACAATTGCTTATGGGCATTATCATAAGAAAAATGTAAAAGTTTTTGAGAAAAGTGATTAAATTGAAATTAAAGATAATACAATTGGGAAAGGCTAAAGGTGAGGAAAAGGAGAATCAAAAATGTGCATGGAAAAAAAGAAAAAATTAAATTGACACATTATCGGAAAAAAAGAGAATTGGAAATGGGGAAAAAAAAAAAAAATGGGAACTAAAAAAAAGGGGTGTGTTAGGGCTTTAATGGACTAGAGAAACCACAAAACCATATTGAGTAAGCCCAAAACATTCTCAATCTCAATTGAACAGCTGAAACCATTACTAGATAGAAAAAACCCAGCAATTTCAGTACCATTATGCGCCAAATTCGAGTTGCTCTCATGGTATATGTCAAGAGTATTAGCTGTTTTTACTTTTGCAATGGTTTTGTGGTGTAGTTGGCTATCACGTCAATCTCACACAAAAAGGTCTCAGTTCAAATAGGCAAAACCAATTCAAATTTAGTTGATTCAATAATAATTAAGAACTAGTAACGGTGCCCAGCGTTGCTGGGCATATTTTGGGAACCTATAAATGTTGGGAACTTGTCTATTTGCGTAGAACAACTTCTGGGCCAAACAATGACAAAACAATGAAAAAAAGTACATTGCAAAACAATGGGAACTATACCCACATTCATATGGCAGAACATTAAAGTACCAGAACAACAATTACCATGTCATAACTTATAACACAACAATTAACATGTCACAACTTATGCATGCAAGCTTCCCAAGAAGTTGCAAACCCTACTAATTGTTGCTTCTTTAATATGTATGCAAGCTTCCCAAGAAGTTGCACCCTATTAATTGTTGCTTCTCTGTAACATGTTGATTCATGCTGCTTTAATGACTCTAGTTTGCCTTCTTTCATATGCACTTGTTCTGCTATTAGGCATTGGTTTTCTAGCTGGAGTTGAGGTTAAAACAGTGAAGTGATTGTAGGTCAGCAAAGCCAATGAAATGAATTTCTTCTTTTATAAACCACTGTTCATTGTAGAAATCGAGGGCCTTTTAAGGTAATTATTTTATATTGTAATTGTAAGACCTCATGTGAAAATAAAAAATGAAATATATTTGGGTCAAAATCTAGACTCCAGTCACATGGCAAATTTACTTACGTTGTAAAGGGACATGAAATAAGTTGATGGGAACACGTGCAAGAAGGTAAGCAAAAACACAATCATTGTAACTTTGGTGAGCCCATTAACATCACCGCTGCACAAACCCTTAATATTCTTCATGAATGTTGTCTCGTCCATCACAACACCATGAGAGGATTTTCTTCTGTTTGAAGCCAGAAAGCTTGTTTCAAGCACATCATTCTTCTGAGCTATCTCGCTTGGCAGCAGAAAACATTGACTATCAGTTAGAATCTAACTTCTAACTAAAAGGTGACATATCATATTTGTAAACTTGAAAGACTTGAGTCATAGAACAATGAATCTCACATGCCCTAAATCACCTAATTTTCTAGCATCCAAGGAAAAGAGCTTCGGAACATCGTTTCATCAACTTTGCCCGACTCAAACATCTTCTTATTCGATGCGAGTATTTCTTTACCAGCAGACACAAAAGTCCACCACGATACTTCTCGGTGCTTCATCACCACTAT
Organism: Isoetes taiwanensis; assembly: GCA_021234155.1. Lineage (NCBI taxonomy): Eukaryota > Viridiplantae > Streptophyta > Lycopodiopsida > Isoetales > Isoetaceae > Isoetes > Isoetes taiwanensis. Next base: position 20,368 of record JAJEKV010000590.1, read on the forward strand.
TCTTTGTAAAGAACAAATATGTTGGTCCAAACCTGTGAAATAGAACATTTGTCGATTATATGATTATTCCTGTGTGGTAGAAAAGTAAACTTTTGGTGAAATTAGACCTGAACACTATCGACATGCAACGCCGCCATGCGAGGATAGAAGAGCCACCAATATTAACTTCGCATACTCTTTAAACATGGAAACGACCAATTCTTTGCAAAAGGACATTTCCAAGCATATGAAAAAAATCTTGGATATTCTCTGGACCTTTTAAGATGTCCATTTTTACTGCCAATCAGACAAACACACTATGTGAGGATAAGCACACCTCATCATATCTTCTTACAACAGAAAAATTATTGAAGATAAACAATAAACACCTAAATACAGTGCAACCACCGACAAATCTCCTTAGTGTAACTTTATTTTACAATCACTGTAGAAACAAAAACAATAAACACCTAAATACTGTGCAACCACCGCAATTTAGCAGCTATCGAAGCAGAAAATGAAGGGGCTAGCTTGTCATTTGTGGTCTTTGTAAGTGTGTCTAACATAGAAACCATCCAGCAACATCTATCCATCCACTCATCGTGCTATACAAAGCTTTCATCTACAAATCCAAGTCAACATCAGTAAAGTAGTTAAAAACGTTTGTCAGCTTTTAGATCAATAAGGTAACTGCCAGCAAAATACAATAAAAAGCACAAAACATCTGGCCATGGTCATGGGTAGCAAGATCAGAGACCTTTTTCACGTCATTGGGTGCTAGAACAAATTGCGGAACTTTATATCGAACAATTAGGAATCACAAAGATGCATTGAATTTACGGAATAAAAGACTTCATGCAAAAAAGAAAAGAATGAAAATATGGAAAGTATATATGAATCTTTGGATCTGTGATAAGCCAGGGTCGGCCAGAATTCTTACCTATGGTGTCGTTTCTACCTGCTGGAATGCTAGAGGCAGATTTGGTGCAGACAAAGCCATGGAGTGTGAAGGGAAGGCAGCATTGGATCTTAAATTGAACATGCATATACTCAAGATCATAGTCGTAGCTATAGCCATAGCCATAAGAATTCCGCCATAGCCAGCAAGCAACCATTGCTCTCCTAAAAACATCCATGAAAGAGTGCAATTTCGAGATAAAATGCCAACTTGCTACAATCCAAGTATAATGGATGTTGCTCCAGTCCAATTGCCCCAGAGTTTTCACATGCTGTCCCGGATTTTCCACTGCCCTGTATTTTTGTTGAACGCAGTAGAACCCAGCTTCATGCGGAACCTAGCTTAGTAGAACCCATCTACAAATTTTTTGGCTTGAGTTCGCACAACATCATAGCCCACGCACCGATCCGGACCATTTATACGCAACTATACATCTACACCAAAGAGGCCAATTACTGCCTTGTCATAAAGAACGCCGGACTCCATGCGCCGAACCCTAACCGTCCCTCGAAAAATTCTACAATGATGATTATTAACATGCTAATATCTAGAAAGCCTACGCCATGTCTCTCAAAATCAATGGGACCGACAGGAGCCCAGTTCCAAAATCCATAAATCAAAAGCCAAACAAAGATCTCGAACTGTTGTTTACTGCGGCAGGCAGTTCTCCAGATGGTTGCCCATTGCTTTTTAGCCATCGACCGCCATAGCCTTAAACTCAACCACATCGAATCTCGACTATAGAATTAGTGATCAAATCTCAGCCGTTGGATCTAGGGCGTGGTCCATTACTTGCACTAAAACATTATAATACTAGTAATGGTGCCCAGCGTTGCTGGGTATAATTTGGAACTTTATTAGAAACCTGCATATAGCCTTCTAGACCATTGTAACTGCGCATTTGCATAGAATAACTTCTAGGCCATTGGATCATTTTGAGAACATGTAGATTGCAAGTGACCATGTCTATGAGGTGTTGATATTGTGTACTGAATCTCATATAGTCACTCTTTTCTTTGCTTGTATATGAATGTGGATGTGTTGTGTTGTTGTGTTGTCCAGGGGGAGGGGGCATACATGGGGCGATTTAGGTGAGATCCTATTCTAATGGGGATTTGATCTTTCATTTACTCTGTGATCCGTGATCCGGTATGGATGTGTTGTGAACAACACCATACCTTTTTGAAGGCATTGAATTCTATAGATGCGACCTTAGACAATTCTTTTCGTTGTGTATAGCACCTTATCTATAGCTACCTTTATAAGTTCTTTGCACCTATAATTAGAGCTACCTTAAAATCTACTTAGATATTATTAATCGTGTGTGTGAATAAAATGTGAAAAATGTGTCATGACTCTACATATATTAGAGTAGGCATACATGGGATACATATATTCAACAAAATCCATGAAGCATTGTTTTGAACAATTAATAAGTATGTTGCAAAACAATGGTCTTGGGGTGGGGTTAAAAAAAGAGAGATTTTTATTAGACCTCACGGGCCAAACCGATAAAAAGTGAGCAAAGCTTCCATTCCCATTCATATTTCGAAGGGCCAAACTGGTAAGGAGGAGCAAGTCCTTATCTTACACTTCGTTTCATGTTTGTAATTCTGATGAATTATTGTCGGCGCTTCCATTCATATGCGTAATTACAATGGTCCACTTTGTTGTACATGTATGTGTGCTAAAGTATATGATCAACTCTTCTTTATGAAGTCTCAAATCCACATATCTTCCTAGGCTCATAACTGGCTAAAATTTACTTGGTATTTAAAAAGAAATTTTATTTTAAAGCTTTGGACACATGGCATAGAAAAATGTCAATGGAATTTCCACATTAAATTATGTTCTCAAAAGACATTGCATGGAAGAATGTTAGGAGAATTTCAAGATCAAATTATGTTCTTAGGTTTGAGTGAACACAACCATCTCATCATAACACAGTACTTCCTTTTACATTAACCATATCATCATAACACAACACTTCCCTTTGCAATGTGTTTATATCGTAGAACTGAACAGAGCTTCTGCTTCAAATTAGCATATATTGATGCAACAACAAATATATACAATGGTCCAGCTTTGCTATTCTGCTTAAAATTCCAGCATTGGAGCATTAAGGAGAGAATGAAGCATTGTAATGGAACTTTTGTGCCCTTGCTAGCCCAACAACAGACATCAAAGAGGGCTATTATAAGGATAGCTGCAGCACTATTATAAGGATAGCTGCAGCACCTCCACCGCACACCTGAATTGAAACTTCAATTGAACTCTATAAGTGGGAAAGGCCTAAGCGGTTAAGCACACTTGAAGACTTAAGAAATGGAATAAATATTTATAAATGCAAATTAGATTTTTGAATCGCAAAGAATCTCCCTTTCAAGCAACAACCACAATTTGTTGATTGTCGAACAAATTTGACAGGAAAGCGAGTTTCTGTCTCAATCTCCTTTGATAGACAAACTATATACAGAGGCAAGCTGTAATGGAATCTCCTGCTCTCCCCTTCTATCACCTGTTTGCAACTCCCTAGTCACCTCCTCAGTTGCCTGCAGAATTCAAAGGCAGCTAGAAAAAGGTAGAGCAGGGGAACTTCGCAGATCAAAGCCAAAGGCGACAAATTCAGCAAATGTAGCAAAACACGAAATAATTCCATCATTCGTTGTCTCAAAATCGGTGAACCCTAATATGAAAATGATCTTCAACATAAAAAAGTGAATGCGGCTCGTTCTTATTTGATATCTACTATGCTACAAAACTTGTATGGCCGACCAAGAAGTCATTTCCTTAGAAACCACTAAAAAAGAGGGGGATTTGAATAGATGACCCATCAATTTCCTAATATCCCAATCACCACCATGGTGTGCGAAATGCTGCTCACTCTGTGCAAAAGAGTATATTGTCTTCACCTTCTACTTGGTTAAACTTATAGACTTGATTTAACTGCACAGACACAATATCGCATTTACCTACCTGAGCTTTCAAAATCAAAATCCGGATCAAAACTTGCGGACTTCGGAGCTTACGAGACCTTACAATGGAGTCGACACAATCCAGGCCATGCCGTCAATGACAGGATCATCCAGTTTATAGCTCCTTCTCTAAAGCAGCGGCCCCAAGAATCACAACAATGGAAAGAAAAAGAATGGTTCGGCGCTAGAAAGCGTAAAACCCCCATATACGTAAGAGAAAATCCGTGGAAGCCATAACCTAAACTCTAAATTCTCTGCATCAAATCTCAACCGGTTTTGTGCCGAATGATGCGGAAACTCCTCGGTTTGATTTGTGCCTTGCTTGAAGAAAAAATCACATGCAAACTATGAAGCAAACTTGAAGAATGCAAACTTGGAAGCAAAAAGTCGCTACATGCTAGCCGCCAATTTGCTTCTCCATAACAGACTCTCGTTCCGGGATTTGAGTCCGGACAATCGAACGCAAAACTCGAGCAAAAAGTAGGCTAGCCGCCATAGCAAAAAAAAAAATCTCAACGATCTTTTTGTTTATTTTTAGGTTCTTACGTGTTCAAATCTCAACCATTAAATCTCAACCCTAAATCTCAGCCTTTGGATTTAGGGCTGGGTCCAACACTTACACAATAACATTATAATATAAGATATGCAAATAATTCTTTCTGAAATTTTTTCAGTTTAAAAGGATCAATTATGGAATCCAACCAAGTTATATTGGCATTCCAGTTCCCTATTGTGAAAAGGAACACTGGGAAAGGGGAAGAGTAAAAAGGTGGGGAAAGGAGGAAAAGGGAGGAGATAAAGGCAAAGTGAAGGAAAAAAAACGGATAAAAGGGAAAAGGAAATAGAAAAAAAGAGCAAAAAGAAAAAGTAAAAGAAAAATAAAGGAAAAAAAATGGACCAGGAAAAAAGGGGAAGGGAGGAAAGGGAAAAGAGGAGGCGAAAGGAAAGAGCACATGAAAAATAGAAGAAAAGGACATAGCAAAAGGGGAAGGAAAAGGGTGAGGAAGGAAAACCCGAGAAGGAAAATGGACATGGAAAAGGGAAAGGAAAGATGGAAAAGAAAAAGGAGGGGGAAAAGAGAGGAAAAGACGCACTAGAAAGATGAGGGCTGGGCAAAAGAGAGAGGAAAAGGGAAGGGAAAAAGGAAAAAGAAAAGATTAGGGGAGAAGGAAGGAAGGAAAAGGAAGGCGAGAAGGAGAAACTTAGAAAGAAGAGCCACGAGGAAAAGGGAAGGAAATGGGAGAGGAGGGGGAAAGGGCCACAAGGAAAGGGAAAAAAGAGCAACCTAGAATTAAGGAAAGGGAAGGGAAAAATAGAAAAGGAAAAATGGGGAAGCAGAAACAAAAAAGAGAAAAAAGAGGAAATGGAATAATGGAAAAAGAAAAAAGTAAATTGAAAAATGTAAAAAGGGAAAATAGGAAAAAAAGAATAGTAGACAAAGGCAAAATGAAAAAGGAAAATGGAAAAGATAAAGGAAAATGGAAAAGAAAATGTAAATTGAAAAATGCTCTTGATTATCCAATTTTAAAAACAAGAATCCATTTAACAATTGCTCGAAAAGATGTCATTCACAAGTTCATTAGCTAGCAACTGGCACCTTACCTAGTACTTATTAGTTTGCACTCCAAGTAATTCCATTTCTTACTTTGACAAAATTTGTAACTATTTCTCGCACTAACTTTCTCTTGATTATGCTCCTAGCATCAAAACATTGATTACAAATGAGGTAAACACTTTATACTGTCATAAGAAAATGTAGAAGGAACTGGAAGAATTTGCCAGACGTTGATGAAATAAAATTACATCGTGCATAATGGAGCCTCGGTTAATGGTTGTGGGAGTCCCATGTCTGCTTACATGGTGCATTCTAGAATGCCCTGCCCTGCCCATTCCCATTCTATCTAACAAAGCCTTGATCACATATTGTGAGTATCACTTGCGTCCTCTTGATAGTTCACCCTACAATATAAAACGAATTGGGCAAAACATAGAAGCATGTACTTCAACTTAACCTGTTCATCTTTGAATATATATAATGCAATTGTTTCTCACATGGCTATAGATTGTTTTGAAGGGGTGAAGCCTTCTTTGTATAAGCATTGCCATAGTTGGCACAATGATTGTATAATGCATTTTAAAGCATTGTTTTGTTACATAATGACAACATACGTCACGAAAACCAGGAATCACCCTATAAGTACCACGCTGCATTTGCTCATATAATTCCTCCTTCCTACGTGAAAGTCTCTTCATTTCTCTATAATCCCTACTCCAACATAGAACTTCTGATATGGCTTGTTCATTTTTCATCCCTTCTGCTCTCTTAAGAATAAAAGCTGGTGGGATCCTTTTCCCCCTTTTCTTGCCTAGTGCGGTCAAGCTTTAGTTTCCAACTCAATCATCCTCCATAATGATTCCTTCCCATTCAAGTATAATGCAAAGCCAACCGCAGCCCATGCGCCTCCGCCTAAGGAGGGGGTTATATAGAGATGGATTATCTGCTCTGTTAGGTGGTGGCATATCAATAGGCTTGAGCTCCATTTTGAAACATGTCACCGAGAATAATATCCTTGACCTTTCTCGGGTGCCTCCTTAGTGGCCTCCATGGCCAAAGCAAATACTTTACGTAAAAAATGATTATCATTGCATAGCCACCGATGCCTTAAAAGAGAAGCTTTCTCAATTCTAAGCCACTTTTAAGAAACATTCATGAGATCAACTTATCGACTTAAAAAAATTGCAATACGGCAAATTTAGGGTCTCATATATTCCATAGCGCCAAATCTTCCATCTCCACTTGTAGAGCATACTTGTGGTGTTTGCACGCATATACTCGACATGGTAGCCATGGTTTTTCTGAAAACTAAAACCTTGAGCACGGAACCAAATGGAACCAAAAATAGGGCTTCCGGGAGTGCAAGGAATACCAAATAAACTCCACAAACCTGCCGACATTGGGTTCCGGAAGACTTCGTCTGCTTCGTTCTTCAAGCCGCAAAGAAATTGGATCAAGCTTTTCTTCTAAACCGCAAAGAGAAAGCATTAAATAAGCGAGAACAAATGGATCGAGACCAAAGAAGAAGGGGACCTAAAACGGGGTCTGCTTGCTTTCCCCTTGCCTTCAAGCTTTCTTTGGGAGGGCAAAATGCTTTGCTTTTGAAGAGGGCGGCTCCTTTGAAGACTACAAAAAACGCCCATTTTAAGCCATAAGAAGTGGTGGCCATAGCCATAACCCAAAGCTCTAACGACCACCGGGAGCAATAATCAAGTCGTATTAGGATTTGGAGTTAGCCGGGACATCTTAGCTTCTTTCCACCAGGGAGGCCAAGCCACCGCCTTCATCTCTGCCGCATGCAGCTCTACTTCAGCTCTCTAAACGGAACCGGACCACTCTACTTTCATTTGAACCAAGCCTCTGCTCTGCTCTGATCCCCCCTCTACTCTACACTAATGCCCTGCCTCGATCCACATCCATCCGTCCTTAGCAGGGCTTTTTATGCTGAATCCCAATCGTTCAATTAAATCAATCAAATCCCTCGCCTTCGATTTAGGGCTGGGTCCAACACTCTTGAATAACATTATAATACTAATCGCTGGTACAACCTTCTTTGTTATAAATTAAAGACCTTTAATTTCTTTCTTTTTTAAACTCCCTAACCTTCTGATCCTTTCCCTTTCTTCCCCTTTTTCTTTGCTTTTTCTTGTCGACTTTTTCCCTTCTTTTTATCACTTCGGCTCTTCCCATTTTTCAACTCTCTTTCCACCATCCTTTTCCTTTTCCTAATGTCTTTCGAGGAAAGGATTTTTCGGAAAAGGGAGGAGAAAATGGCCTTTTCTTCCCTTTCAAAACCCTCTTCCTCTTGATCCGTGGGAAAGAAAGAAAAGAAAAAAGGAAAGTTTAAAACTCTTTTGCTTTCCCTTCTCATTTAAATGGGATAGGATGTTTTAATGGGAAAGGACCCTTTCCCTTTTCCTTTCCGAGGGTTGAGACTTTTCCCTTTTCCTTTCATTTGAAGCCATGCTCAAGATGTCCTTTTTAAAAGGAAAAAAGGAAAAGGGAGGAGAAAATCCTCAAAGGGAAAGGCAAAAGTCCCAACATAAAAGGGTTATAAGAAAGGATGTTATAAGTTTTCCCTCTTCCCTTTTTCAAAATGGAAAGGAAATTAAAGAAAAAAAGGACACTTTGATTGCAAATGGAGAGGTTGAGATTTAGGACAACTTCCTTCCACCATGATTGGCTAATGAGAAAAGGGGAAGCTGGAAAGGAAAAAGGAAAAGGGAGGAGAAAATGGAAAAAGGAAAGGCAAAAGGGATGGAAAGAAAAAAGAAAGAAAAGAAAAAAGGAGGAGGAAAAAAGAATCTAAAAAAGGGAAAGGAAGGAAGAAGAAAAAAAAAGGAGGAGGATTGAAAAGGAAGGGGAGAAAAAGACTCCGCCAAAAAAGGAGGGCCATGCTCAAATGAAGGGAAGAGGGAAAGAAAAAAGGGGAAAGGGAGGAAAAAAAGGGAAGAAAAGTGACATGAGAAAAGAAAGGGAAAAAAGTAAAAAAGGTAAAAGAGAAAATGGAAAAAAAAAAAGGACTGAAAAAAGCACAGAAAGGGTCGGAGAGGAGGAAAATAAGGAAAAAAGGACATTATGTTAAAAGGGGGAGGGGAAGATGGGAGGTGAAGGGGATGGAATGGATAGGAGAAAAGGAGGAAAAATAAAATAAAATTAAAATGAAAAAAGGGGGATGAGGAAAAGGGGAAGGGGATAGAAAAAGGGAAAAAAGGAGGTTAGAAGGGGAAAACTTGGGAAAAAGGAAAAGATAAGAAAAGGGGAGGCTCAAATGGAAAAAAGAAAGGGAAAAAATGGAGGATGGAAAAATTGAAAAGGGGGGGGAATAAAAAGGGAAGAGCAAAGTAAAAAAGAAAAAAGGGAAAAAAGGAGGAAAAAAGGAGGGAGGAGGAAAAAATAAAGAAAGGACAAAAAAGATGAAGAGACAAAAAAAAGAGCATGAACAAAGGGAAAAGGAAATGAAAATAGCTCAAAAGGGAGAAAGGGAAAAGTAAGAAAAAGGAAGGAAAAATCTGGAAAAAAGGATTTCAAAAAAGGGAAGGAGGAAAGGGAAAAAAGGAAGAATTTGGCAAAAGGGAGAAGGAGAAAGGGAAAAAGGGAAAAAGGAAATGGGGAAAATGGAAGGAAAAAAAAAGAAAAAAAGGAATGGAATAATGGAAAAGGTGGGAAAAAAAATAAATTGAAAAATGTAAAAAGGAAAAGGGAAAAAGGGGAAATAGGAAAAAAAATAGTAGACAAAGGCAAAATGAAAAAAAAAACGGAAAATGGAAAAAAAAGGGGAAAAAAAATGTAAAAGATAAGGGCTCTTGATTATCCAAATTTAAAAACAAGAATCCATTTAAAAATTTTTAAAGGCAAAGGGATGTCATTAAAAATTTAGGGTAGCTATGAAAAAAAAGCAACACTGGCAACCTTAACTAGTTGTGTATAATGTGTCAATTTAATCGCTTTTAAACTTTTACATTTCTTATGATAATGCCCATAAGCAATTGTATTATTTTGATTTCTTCCACGATCTCAAACAAGGTATTGGTTTCTACTTGGCACAAAAACATATCAATCAATCACTTTTCATATTGTGGAAACATAGGAAAGCTTTTCCAGTTTGTACAGGGAACTGGAATGCCAATATAACTTGGTTGGATTCCTTAATTGATCTTTTAAAACTGAGTAATTTCAGAAAGAATTATTTACATATTCTTAATTATTGAATCAACTAAATTTAAATTGGTTTTACCCAGATTTGAACTGGAGACCTTCAGTGTGTAAGACTGACGTGATAGCCAACTACACCACAAAACCATTGCATAAGTAAAAACAGCTAATACTCCTGACATATATCATGAGAGCAGCTCGAATTTGGCGAGAATTGGTGGGTTTTGTCTTGAACACATTGGCCTATTCTCCAATTGAGGTAGGAGAATGTCTTTACTCAATATGGTTTTGTGGTGTAGTTGGTTATCACGTCAGTCTAACACATGAAGGTCTCCGTTCGTTCTCGGCAAAGCCATGTAAAACAATTGTGTATAATGTGTCAATTTAACTAGCTTTTAAACTTTTACATTTCTTATCATAATGCTCATAAGCAATTGTATTATCTTGATTTCTTCCACGATCTCAAACAAGGTATTGGTATTTACTTGGCTCCAAAAAAACATATCAATCAATCACTTTTCATATTGCCCCAACATGGGAAACATTTTTCAGGTTGTACTAGACACAATAGGGAAACCGGAATGCCAATATAACTTGGTTGGATTCCATAATTGATCTTTAAAAACTAATGGGAGTAATTTCAGGGGGAAAAAGAATTATTTGCATATTCTTTAATTACTGAATCAACTAAATTTAAATTGGTTTTCCCAGATTTGAACTGAAACCTTCAAGGTGTGATGAGGACATGATAGCCAACTACACCACAAAACCATTGCATAAGTAAAAAACAGCTAATACTCTTGACATATATCATGAGAGCAGCTTCGAATTTAAGCATAATGGTATTTGGAATTCTTTGGTTTTGTCTTGAACACATTGGCCTATTCTCCAATTGAGGTAGAAGAACGTCTTTACTCAATATGGTTTTGTGGTGTAGTTGGTTTATCACATTATCATTTGTGGTGGTAGAACTAACAAAAGGATGGGAAAAGGAAAAGGAAAGTGAAGGAAAAAGAAAAAGGATTTTAAAAGAAAGGAAAAATGGGAAACGAGGAAAAAGGATGAAAAGGAAACAAAAAAAATGATAAAAAAAAGGAAAGGAAAAAGGAAAGGGTATTTATCTTGAACGGAGAAGGGGTTAAAAAGGAAAGGTACACCACAAAAAGTCTTTTAAAAAAGAAAACATATCAATCAAAAATAAAAAATGGAAAAGGAAAAGGAAGGAAGGGAAATGAGACAAAGGCTATTCTCTGGAGAGCCAAATAACTTTGGTTGGAAGGGTAATTGACAAAAGCCTCTTAAAGATCAGAAACAAATTATGGGCTTGGTTTCTATCATATTAGATTTATGAAAAGGAGAACTAGAGACCTTGAATAGGTTTGAGGCCCATATAGATAACCCAACTTATGCCCAAAGCAAAGGGCACCATTACTAGTATATCATGAGAGCAACTCGAATTTGGCACGCATAATGGTACTGAAATTGTTGGGTTTTGTCTTGAACACATTGGCCTATTCTCCAATTGAGGTAGGAGAATGTCTTTACTCAATATGGTTTTGTGGTGTAGTTGGTTATCACGTCAGTCTAACACACTGAAGGTCTCCGGTTCAAGTCCGGGCAAAGCCATGTAACAATTGTGTATAATGTGTCAATTTAATCGCTTTTAAACTTTTACATTTCTTATGATAATGCCCATAAGCAATTGTATTATCTTGATTTCTTCCACGATCTCAAACAAGGTATTGGTTTTACTTGGCGCAAAAACATATCAATCAATCACTTTTCATATTGTGGAAACATAGGAAAGCTTTTCCAGTTTGTACTAGACACAATAGGGAAACTGGAATGCCAATATAACTTGGTTGGATTCCATAATTGATCTTTTTAAATCGAGTAATTTTGAAAAGAATTATTTGCATATTCTTAATTATTGAATCAATTAAATTTGAATTGGTTTGCGCTTTAGATTTGAACTAGAGACCTTGATTAGTGTGAGCTCCGACATGATAGCCAACTACACCACAAAACCATTGCATAAGTAAAAACAGCTAATACTCTTGACATATATCATGAGAGCAGCTCGAATTTGGCGCATAATGGTACTGGAATTGCTGGGTTTTGTCTTGAACACATTGGCCTATTCTCCAATTGAGGTAGAAGAATGTCTTTACTCAATATGGTTTTGTGGTGTAGTTGGTTATCACATCTGTCTAACATACTAAAGGTCTTCGGTTCAAGTCTAGGCAAAGCCATGTAACAATTGTGTATAATGTGTCAATTTAATCGCTTTTAAACTTTTACATTTCTTATGATAATGCCCATAAGCAATTGTATTATCTTGATTTCTTCCACGATCTCAAACAAGGTATTCATATTGTGGAAACATAGGAAAGCTTTTCCAGTTTGTACTAGACACAATAGGGAAACTGGAATGCCAATATAACTTGGTTGGATTCCATAATTGATCTTTTAAAACTGAGTAATTTCAGAAAGAATTATTTGCATATTAATAATTATTGAATCAACTAAATTTGAATTGGTTTTTAGATTTGAACTGGAAACCCTTTGTGTGTGAGACTGACATGATAGCCAACTACACCACAAAACCATTGCATAAGTAAAAACAGCTAATACTCTTGACATATATCATGAGAGAGCAGCTCGAATTTTTTATGACAATGGTAACGGAATTTGTTGGGTTTTGTCTTGAACACATTGGCCTATTCTCCAATTGAGGTAGGAAGAATGTCTTTACTCAATATGGTTTTGTGGTGTAGTTGGTTATCCTTAACTAACACAAAGGGGGGTCTCGGGTTCAAGTGAAGGCAAAGCCATGTAACAATTGTGTATAATGTGTCAATTTAATCGCTTTTAAACTTTTTACATTTCTTAGGATAATGCTATAAGCAATTGTATTATCTTGATTTCTTCCAGGGATCTCAAACAAGGTATTGGTTTTTTTTGGAAAAAAAAACATATCAATCAAAAACTTTTCATATTGTGGAAACATAGGAAAGGGAAAAGGAAAAAGTTTGTACTAGACACAAAGGGAGGGAATGCCAATATAACTTGGTTGGATTCCATAATTGATCTTTTAAAAAAGTAAAGAATTATTGCATATTCTTAAATTGAATCAACTAAATTGGAATTACTTTCTATCATATTTGATTTATGACCTTTCAGTGTGAGACTGAATAGGATAGCCGATCCATATACACCACAAAATGCCGCATAAGCAAAAAGGGCACTAATTACTTGACATATCATGAGAGCAGCTCGAATTTGGCGCATAATGGTACTGGAATTGCTGGGTTTTGTCTTGAACACATTGGCCTATTCTCCAATTGAGGTAGAAGAATGTCTTTACTCAATATGGTTTTGTGGTGTAGTTGGTTATCACGTCTGTCTAACACACTGAAGGTCTCTGGTTCAAGTCCGGGCAAAGCCATGTAACAATTGTGTATAATGTGTCAATTTAATCGCTTTTAAACTTTTACATTTCTTATGATAATGCTCATAAGCAATTGTATTATCTTGATTTCTTCCACGATCTCAAACAAGGTATTGGTTTTTACTTGGCGCAAAAACATATCAATCAATCACTTTTCATATTGTGGAAACATAGGAAAGCTTTTCCAGTTTGTACTAGACACAATAGGGAAACTGGAATGCCAATATAACTTGGTTGGATTCCATAATTGATCTTTTAAAACTGAGTAATTTCAGAAAGAATTATTTGCATATTCTTAATTATTGAATCAATTAAATTTGAATTGGTTTCGCCCAGATTTGAACTAGAGACCTTCAGTGTGTGAGACTGACATGATAGCCAACTACACCACAAAACCATTGCATAAGTAAAAACAGCTAATACTCTTGACATATATCATGAGAGCAGCTCGAATTTGGCGCATAATGGTACTGGAATTGCTGGGTTTTGTCTTGAACACATTGGCCTATTCTCCAATTGAGGTAGAAGAATGTCTTTACTCAATATGGTTTTGTGGTGTAGTTGGTTATCACATCTGTCTAACACACTGAAGGTCTCCGGTTCAAGTCCGGGCAAAGCCATGTAACAATTGTGTATAATGTGTCAATTTAATCGCTTTTAAACTTTTACATTTCTTATGATAATACCCATAAGCAATTGTATTATCTTGATTTCTTCCACGATCTCAAACAAGGTATTGGTTTTTACTTGGCGCAAAAACATATCAATCAATCACTTTTCATATTGTGGAAACATAGGAAAGCTTTTCCAGTTTGTACTAGACACAATAGGGAAACTGGAATGCCAATATAACTTGGTTGGATTCCATAATTGATCTTTTTAAAAAAAAGGTAATTTTGAAAGAATTATTTGCATATTCTTAATTATTGAATCAACTAAATTTGAATTGGTTTTGCCTAGATTTGAGGGGGAGACCTTCAATTAGAGGTGAAAGGGAAGGACGTGATAGCCAACTACACCACAAAACCATTGCATAAGTAAAAACAGCTAATACTCTTGACATATATCATGAGAGCAGCTTCGAATTTGGCGATAATGGTCTTGGAATTCTTTGGGTTTTGTCTTGAACACATTGGCCTATTCTCCAATTGAGGTAGAATGTCTTTACTCAATATGGTTTTGTGGTGTAGTTGGTTATCACGTCAGTCCTAACACAAGAAAAGGTCTCCGGTTCAAGTCCGGGCAAAGCCATGTAACAATTGTGTATAATGTGTCAATTTAATCGCTTTTAAACTTTTACATTTCTTATGATAATGCTCATAAGCAATTGTATTATCTTGATTTCTTCCACGATCTCAAACAAGGTATTGGTTTTACTTGGGAAAAACATATCAATCAATCACTTTTCATATTGTGGAAACATAGGAAAGCTTTTCCGGTTTGAAAATACTAGAACACAATAGGGAAAAGGGAATGCCAATATAACTTGGTTGGATTCCATAATTGATCTTTTAAAACAAAGTAATTAGAGGAAAGAATTATTTGCATATTCTTAATTATTGAATCAACTAAATTTAAATTGGTTTTGCCTATCATTTGAACTGGAGACCTTTGAAAGTGTGTGAGACTGACGTGATAGCCAACTACACCACAAAACCATTGCATAAGTAAAAACAGCTAATACTCTTGACATATATCATGAGAGCAGCTTGAATTTGGCGCATAATGGTACTGGAATTGCTGGGTTTTGTCTTGAACACATTGGCCTATTCTCAAATTGAGGTAGAAGAATGTCTTTACTCAATATGGTTTTGTGGTGTAGTTGGTTATCACGTCAGTCTAACACACTGAAGGTCTCTGGTTCAAGTCCGGGCAAAGCCATGTAACAATTGTGTATAATGTGTCAATTTAATCGCTTTTAAACTTTTACATTTCTTATGATAATGCCCATAAGCAATTGTATTATCTTGATTTCTTCCACGATCAAACAAGGTATTGGTTTTTACTTGGCGCAAAAACATATCAATCAATCACTTTTCATATTGTGGAAAAATAGGAAAGCTTTTCCAGTTTGTACTAGACACAATAGGGGAACTGGAATGCCAATATAACTTGGTTGGATTCCATAATTGATCTTTTAAAACTAAGTAATTTCAGAAAGAATTATTTGCATATTCTTAATTATTGAATCAACTAAATTTGAATTGGTTTTGCCCAGATTTGAACCGAGACCTTCAAAGTGTGAGAGACCGACGTGATAGCCAACTACACCACAAAACCATTGCATAAGTAAAAACAACTAATACTCTTTGACATATATCATGAGAGCAGCTCAAATTTGGCGCATAATGGTACCGAATTGCCGGGTTTTGTCTTGAACACATTGGCCTATTCTTCAATTGAGGTAGAATAATGTCTTTACTCAATATGGTTTTGTGGTGTAGTTGGTTATCACGTCTACCTAACACATCAAGGTCTCCGTTCAAGTCCGGGCAAAGCCATGTAACAATTGTGTATAATGTGTCAATTTAATCGCTTTTAAACTTTGTAACAATTGTGTCAATTTAATCGCTTTTAAACTTTTACATTTCTTATGATAATGCCCATAAGCAATTGTATTATCTTGATTTCTTCCACGATCTCAAACAAGGTATTGGTTTTACTTGGGCAAAAAACATATCAATCAATCACTTTTCATATTGTGGAAACATAGGATGTCTTTTTTCCAGTTTGTACTAGACACAATAGGGAAACCTGGAATGCCAATATAACTTGGTTGGATTCCATAATTGATCTTTTAAAACTGAGTAATTTCAGAAAGAATTATTTGCATATTCTTAATTATTGAATCAACTTGATTTGAATTGGTTTTACCCAGATTTGAACTGGAGACCTTCAGTGTGTGAGACTGGACGTGATAGCCAACTACACCACAAAACCATTGCATAAGTAAAAAAATAGCTAATACTCTTGACATATATCATGAGAGCAGCTCAATTTGGTGCATAATGGTACTGGAATTCTTTGGTTTTTGTCTTGAACACATTGGCCTATTCTCCAATTGAGGTAGAAGGGAAAGAAAAAAAAAACTCAATATGGTTTTGTGGTGTAGTTGGGAAAAGGGGAGGTATGGGGGAAAATGAGCTCAAAGAAAAGGGGGGGGCAAAGCCATGTAAAATTGTGTATAATGTGTCAATTTAATGGGCTTTTAAACTTTTTACATTTCTTATGATAATGCCCATAAGCAATTGTATTATCTTTGAATTTCTTCCACGATCTCAAACAAGGTATTGGTTTTTACTTTTTACAAAAACATATCAATCAATCACTTTTCATATTGTGGAAACATAGGAAAAAAAAAGGGAAAGTTTGTACTAGACACAAAGGGTTTTGTGGAATGCCAATATAACTTGGTTGGATTCCATAATTGATCTTTTAAAAAGGGAAGTGTATAAGAAAATGAGCAATTGGGAAAATTTCAAAAAGAATTATTTGCATATTCTTAAATTGAATCAACTAAATTTGAATTGGTTTTGCATATTAGATTTTGAAAAGGAGACCGAGCTGAATAGGTTTTAGCCAACTACACCACAAAACCATTGCATAAGTAAAACTTATGCCCTCAACTCTTTTGACATATATCATGAGAGCAACTCGAATTTCACGCATAATGGTACTGAAATTGCTGGGTTTTGTCTTGAACACATTGGCCTATTCTCCAATTGAGGTAGGAGAATGTCTTTACTCAATATGGTTTTGTGGTGTAGTTGGTTATCACGTCAGTCTAACACACTGAAGGTCTTTGGTTCAAGTCTGGGCAAAGCCATGTAACAATTGTGTATAATGTGTCAATTTAATCGCTTTTAAACTTTTACATTTCTTATGATAATGCTCATAAGCAATTGTATTATCTTGATTTCTTCCACGATCTCAAACAAGGTATTGGTTTGTTACTTTAAAAAAACATATCAATCAATCACTTTTCATATTGTGGGAAACATAGGAAAGCTTTTTCAGTTTTGTACTAGACACAATAGGGAAACCGGAATGCCAATATAACTTGGTTGGATTCCATAATTGATCTTTTAAAACGAAGTAATTCAAGAAAGAATTATTTGCATATTCTTAATTATTGAATCAATTAAATTTGAATTGGTTTTGCCCAGATTTGAACTAGAGACCTTCAGTGTGTGAGACTGACGTGATAGCCAACTACACCACAAAACCATTGCATAAGTAAAAACAACTAATACTCTTGACATATATCATGAGAGCAGCTCGAATTTGGCGCATAATGGTACTGGAATTGCTGGGTTTTGTCTTGAACACATTGGCCTATTCTTCAATTGAGGTAGAATAATGTCTTTACTCAATATGGTTTTGTGGTGTAGTTGGTTATCATCGCGTAAGGCCTAACACACCAAGGTCTCGGTTCAAGTCCGGGCAAAGCCATGTAACAATTGTGTATAATGTGTCAATTTAATCGCTTTTAAACTTTTACATTTCTTATGATAATGCCCATAAGCAATTGTATTATCTTGATTTCTTCCAGTTTGTACTAGACACAATAGGGGAACTGGAATGCCAATATAACTTGGTTGGATTCCATAATTGATCTTTTAAAACTGAGTAATTTCAGAAAGAATTATTTGCATATTCTTAATTATTGAATCAACTAAATTTGAATTGGTTTTGCCCAGATTTGAACTGGAGACCTTCAGTGTGTGAGACTGACGTTATAGCTAACTACACCACAAAACCATTGCATAAGTAAAAACAACTAATACTCTTGACATATATCATGAGAGCAGCTCGAGTACTGGAATTGCTGGGTTTTGTCTTGAACACATTGGCCTATTCTTCAATTGAGGTAGAATAATGTCTTTACTCAATATGGTTTTGTGGTGTAGTTGGTTATCACGTCAGTCTAACACACTGAAGGTCTTCGGTTCAAGTCCGGGCAAAGCCATGTAACAATTGTGTATAATGTATCAATTTAATCGCTTTTAAACTTTGTAACAATTGTGTATAATGTGTCAAACTTTTACATTTCTTATGATAATGCCCATAAGCAATTGTATTATCTTGATTTCTTCCACGATCTCAAACAAGGTATTGGTTTTTACTTGGCGCAAAAACATATCAATCAATCACTTTTCATATTGTGGAAACATAGGAAAGCTTTTCCAGTTTGTACTAGACACAATAGGGAAACTGGAATGCCAATATAACTTGGTTGGATTCCATAATTGATCTTTTAAAACTGAGTAATTTCAGAAAGAATTATTTGCATATTCTTAATTATTGAATCAACTTAATTTGAATTGGTTTTACCCAGATTTGAACTGGAGACCTTCAGTGTGTGAGACTGACGTGATATCCAACTACACCACAAAACCATTGCATAAGTAAAAATAGCTAATACTATTGACATATATCATGAGAGCAGCTCGAATTTGGTGCATAATGGTACTGGAATTGCTGGGTTTTGTCTTGAACACATTGGCCTATTCTCCAATTGAGGTAGAAGAATGTCTTTACTCAATATGGTTTTGTGGTGTAGTTTGTTATCACGTCAGTCTAACACACTAAAGGTCTCTGGTTCAAGTTTGGGCAAAGCCATGTAACAATTGTGTATAATATGTCAATTTAATCGCTTTTAAACTTTTACATTTCTTATGATAATGCCCATAAGCAATTGTATTATCTTGATTTCTTCCACGATCTCAAACAAGGTATTGGTTTTTACTTGGCGCAAAAACATATCAATCAATCACTTTTCATATTGTGGAAACATAGTAAAGCTTTTCCAGTTTGTACTAGACACAATAGGGAAACTGGAATGCCAATATAACTTGGTTGGATTCCATAATTGATCTTTTAAAACTGAGTAATTTCAGAAAGAATTATTTGCATATTCTTAATTACTGAATCAACTAAATTTAAATTGGTTTCGCCCAGATTTGAACTGGAGACCTTCAGTGTGTAAGACTAACGTGATAGCCAACTACACCACAAAACCATTGCATAAGTAAAAACAGCTAATATTCTTGACATATATCACGAGAGCAGCTTGAATTTGGCGCATAATGGTACTGGAATTGCTAGGTTTTGTCTTGAACACATTGGCCTATTCTCAAATTGAGGTAGAAGAATGTCTTTACTCAATATGGTTTTGTGGTGTAGTTGGTTATCACGCGTAACCTAACACATCAAGGTCTCGGTTCAAGTCCGGGCAAAGCCATGTAACAATTGTGTATAATGTGTCAATTTAATCGCTTTTAAACTTTTACATTTCTTATGATAATGCCCATAAGCAATTGTATTATCTTGATTTCTTCCACGATCAAACAAGGTATTGGTTTTTACTTGGCGCAAAAACATATCAATCAATCACTTTTCATATTGTGGAAAGATAGGAAAGCTTTTCCAGTTTGTACTAGACACAATAGGGGAACTGGAATGCCAATATAACTTGGTTGGATTCCATAATTGATCTTTTAAAACTGAGTAATTTCAGAAAGAATTATTTGCATATTCTTAATTATTGAATCAACTAAATTTGAATTGGTTTTGCCCAGATTTGAACTGGAGACCTTCAGTGTGTGAGACTGACGTTATAGCTAACTACACCACAAAACCATTGCATAAGTAAAAACAACTAATACTCTTGACATATATCATGAGAGCAGCTCGAATTTGGCGCATAATGGTACTGGAATTGCTGGGTTTTGTCTTGAACACATTGGCCTATTCTTCAATTGAGGTAGAATAATGTCTTTACTCAATATGGTTTTGTGGTGTAGTTGGTTATCACGTCGGTCCTAAACACACAAGAAGGTCTGTTCAAGTCCAGGCAAAGCCATGTAACAATTGTGTATAATGTGTCAATTTAATCGCTTTTAAACTTTGTAACAATTGTGTATAATGTGTCAATTTAATCGCTTTTAAACTTTTACATTTCTTATGATAATGCCCATAAGCAATTGTATTATCTTGATTTCTTCCACGATCTCAAACAAGGTATTGGTTTTTACTTGGCGCAAAAACATATCAATCAATCACTTTTCATATTGTGGAAACATAGGAAAGCTTTTCCAGTTTGTACTAGACACAATAGGGAAACTGGAATGCCAATATAACTTGGTTGGATTCCATAATTGATCTTTTAAAACTGAGTAATTTCAGAAAGAATTATTTGCATATTCTTAATTATTGAATCAACTTGATTTGAATTGGTTTTACCCAGATTTGAACTGGAGACCTTCAGTGTGTGAGACTGACGTGATAGCCAACTACACCACAAAACCATTGCATAAGTAAAAATAGCTAATACTATTGACATATATCATGAGAGCAGCTCGAATTTGGTGCATAATGGTACTGGAATTGCTGGGTTTTTGTCTTGAACACATTGGCCTATTCTCCAATTGAGGTTGAAGGGAAAGAAAAAAGGAAAAGGAGGGCGGAAAGGGGGGGAGGTAAGGGAAAATGAGCACAAAGAAAAGGGGAGAGGGAAATGAGAAAAGAGAAGCAGAAAAGGGCAAGGGATAAAGAGGAAGAGGATGGGGAAAGAAAGAAAAAGGGCATATGAAAAGGTGGGGAAAAAAGAACGAACAAAAGGGGATGGGAAAAGGGAAAGGGAAAGTGAAGGAAAAGAAAAAGGAAGGGGTAAAAGAAAGGGAAAAATGGGAAGGGCGAGGAAAGGATGAAAAAGGAAAGGAAAAAAATCGTCAGAAAAAAAGGAAAGGAAAAAAGGGAAAGGGAAGGGAAGTGAACGGAGAAGGGGGTTAAAAAAGGAAAAAAAAAAGAAGAAAAAAAGAAGATGTGTAGGAAAAATAAGAAAAATGGGAAAAGGAAAAAGGGAAGTGTATAGGGAAATGAGGGAAAAGGGAAATGTGGAATAGAGCAAAAGGCAAAGGTAATAGGAAGGGTATCGTCTGCACAAAAGCCTCTTAAAGATCAACAATGCTGGGCTTGGTTTCTATCATATTAGATTTATGAAAAGGAGTCTGAGCTGAATAGGTTTTCGTCCATATAGATTTCCAACTTATGCCCAGCAACACTGGGCACCAGTATATCATGAGAGCAACTCGAATTTGGCGCATAATGGTCTTTGAAATTCTTTGGGTTTTGTCTTCAACACATTGGCCTATTCTCCAATTGAGGTAGGAGAATGTCTTTACTCAATACTAGTAATGGTGCCCAGCGTTGCTGGGCATTCGTTGTGTGTTTGTTAATGTTTTTATTGCAATAAAAAATGTGTGCAAGAAGTTTTTTATTAGTGGAATAAAAAAATATTCAATACATAGTTATAGTGCCCAAAGGTTAACTTGGTATTAGTACAATGTAAGAAATTTCTATTATAGAAACTAAGGGGCTATTTCATCCCGTAGAATTTCTTTGTAGACTACATTTGAGTGAACCTCCTTTTTTTTTTAGCAGTGTTCTTTGTCTTGAGGTTTCTTGCATGTATACCTTCAAACCGTGTTGTGTAGTGCACCTTGAGAATGCGACATAGAGCTGGCCGTGGTGCGAATATCGAGTTGGTAGGTAGATGCCAACGGAGGTCATTGACCGGCCCTTGTGACTTGTTTATGGTCATCGAGAATGCAAGTCGCGACGGGAACCGCTTTCGCTTTGAAGGGGAGGAGGTCGGAATTATCCGATGGCTCCAGTGTTATCCTTGGTATGAGGACCCGCGGTTCCTTTGTAGGTGCCAGTGATTGTTTCGCGCATCTATGATTCTTGGGCGCGCTTTGATTACACCGGAGGCGGGTGCCATTGCAGACCGCCTTTGGGTTCATGTTTCGAGTAGGATGATGATGGCACCATCCTTGATATGTAACTTGCGGTGGCATGCCGGAAGGAGTCGTGGTTGATGAACTCAATTGGGAAATCTTTGTAGCATCTTCGCTTTCCGCAATGATGGCATCTATACTGTGGTAACGCATGGAGTTGTCCATTCAACCTTAGGAGGACCTTATTGTTGATTCTCGCCGTGTCTTCATTCTTTTTGGAGTCAAGATGGCCTTGTCATACAATAGGTGCACATTTGCCTCTGTTATTTTCTTTGCCAAGATGTTGTCAATCAACTCGCCTTCTACCACGCATTCTTCGTGTATCTCAACCAAGTCGCGATCGAAGTCCCGACTCATTGTTCATCCGCTCCCCATTACCGAAGTCGAAAGCAACCAATTTGAGAAGATTTGCTCGCCTTTTCCGACCCGCATGTTTTGTGTCGCTTTGTGGGTTTTGAAATTAATCCACAATGGGTTTCTCTTGACACACTTCGAGATGATTTCGCCTTTGTTGCACGCTTTGATCACGTGCAATTGTTGTCGAAAAATCTCCGCCGCCGGTGAGCATTATCATTCCCCAAACGGCCTGTCATCTTGGCGTGATCTCACGTGAACCCCGTCGACGGCAGTGAGTGCTTCATGTATGTGTCATCCCCATTTCGCCCCATACCATGATGCTTGCCTTTCTAAGTACCTCTCGCTTTGTTGGCTTGTTGCACGAAAGTGCAGAGGTTGCCTCTTGTGTGAGGTTGAGTGGTAACTTGAACGCCGAATGAACAGTTTGTGCTCCTTTCAATAGGAGGTCGGCAATGCCTGTCCAAGCATCGATATAACATCCACGCCGCATCCTCTTAGTATGCTGATCGATCGTTGAAGAGGAATGTTTTACCTGCGGCCTCCCCGGCCATCCACATTGATACATGGGGCTTGATGCCGGCTGATTGCATCGAGGATAATGTCGGCTATGTGCTTCTTCGCTTCCGCTGAGCTTGCCGTAGTTTTCTTTGTCCTTCTTCTTTCAACTCCTTTTCTGCATCGAAGGTGGGTTCATTTGGGAGATTGCCTAGAATGTCTATCCGTGGTTCTCGCAGTCCAAGTTGTTGGCATGTGCAGCCGCTCATTTGGAAGATGTCGTCGATGTCCTTCAGTGCATGGTTATAAGCCTGCTCTGGTGGCATCTTCCGTTGGTAGTCTTCTGTCAGGCTGTCCTTGAAGAGGTCCCACAGCCGCATTGGATCTTGTGGGTCATTATATAGGCAAATGAATGCTAATGTCCGGGCGAAGCGGATTGGCATCTGAAAGACGACGATGCGCCTTCGAAGCGCTTTCTCCCATTCGCATCGCCTTCCAATAAGCCGAGCTCTTTGGCAGCTTCCTTGAAAGTTGAACATAGTTTCCCATTAACAGTGCGCATGTCTTCGAAGCTGGTTGCGCCCTTGATATGTAGCAATAGAAGACGGAGGTAATAGCGCTCACCATCCTTAGGGCTCACGTTGTACATCCGTAATGAGCTTGAACTTCCTCCCTTTTTTCCGTGACGCCCCCGCCGCGGAATGTATAGTGTTGGGGATTTTCGGATAAGTGTATTCACGCAAGGGCCGGGTCGTTTTGTTGAGTTCAAACCATGCACCAACATTGTTTGCTTTTTGCATCCGCCGCCGATGGCTTGTCTTTCATGGCCTTCCCGATAATAGATGCCTTTGGTTGTTTGGTAAGTGAACAGTAGCCTGTGGTAATCGTGGTGGGAGTTGCCATGCATCTTGAACCGTGATAGCCTCCACATTGCTTCAATTGCGTAGACGATCTCGCGGTCAAGGTATTGCTCCACCTCGCCCCAATTGAATGTGGATGTGGATTCCCCGTAGGTTCTTCGCTGACCTTGATGGATGCTCGATCATGCCCTTTGTGGATGTACTTATAGATATACTTCACGCCGCCAACGCTAAAACACCGTTTCTACATTGATATGTGCCTCGCATTTTTTCAAGCAGCCACCATTGTGGGGAACTATCCATCCGTTGTCAATAGGGCTGTTGCCCCTCATGAAGTGGCCTCGTATCCCGCCTTTCTATACCTGGGTAGCCATTTGTGTTGACTTTGGTATTGTCATTGAATGGCTTTGGAAATCCTTTTGTGCATTCCTTCGCTGGATTGCCTTCCTTGGCTTGCATGCAAGGAGCATTTGTTGAGGGGCCGCATGGACCATGGACCATATGCTTGATGACGATGTTTTGCGATTGGGATTTTTGGGCCCGGATCTCGCCTTGTAATGTCCGGCCAATGGCATCGCTATCCCGGATCTTGTCTTCTTGTTCGAGAATCATGAGGAGGTGGCAATGTGGCAAGCCTCGCTTCGAACTCTATCAGATATGCGCAGCGCCTTCACCTTGCCCAAGATATCATTTTCAAAGAGGTCGTGGAAGAATGCTTTGAGCTTTGTGTGAAATACGCCAGACAACCAAATCTGGCCTATCATGTGGTCGTTGTCCGTAGCAGGTTGTGTCTAATCTCTACCCAATTTGGGTTGGACGAATGTTACAAAGAGGTCAGCTTTGCCAAATCTTCTGGATCAAGGCCATCAATCCCGGTAGTTCTCGTTGCATTGCTCTCTGCTTCCATTGTATGAAGAAGGAAGGATGACCAGCTTGCCGGATCTTAAACCTCTTTGTTCTCACTCGCGGATCTATGTAGTCAATGAGACCTTGGTATAACTCTACCGCAACTTCCTTTGATTTTGTTTGATCCAGCTTTTTAGATTGTTTGCTTCCACTCTTGAGTACACATCAACAATGAATTGTTGTGTTAGCTTGCCTCATGAAAGCAATGGGTTCCACCTTTGCTCCTTATTGCCACCGATAATTGTAGAATTGAAACATAGTCACGCATTCTCGCTTGTTAGAAGACGCCGATGCAGAGTTTTTTCGCCTTCTTGATTCCTATGCTCCAGCCCTGGTCACCAAAGGGAAAGAGAATGGGGTAAACTAAGGGATCAAGATTTGGGTTTGTGATTGGAATCTTCTTGAGGCCAGCCAATTTTTTGATGTATGCGATGTCCCTATCGAATGGTGGCTCTCCGCCCCGCATTGACAAATATTATCGCAACTTCATTTGAGCATGCCGGATTGTATCTCCTAAGGTCCGTGTTTCGAGAAACATTGAAGTACATCCCGATGTCTTTCACGCCTTCACCGAACGTTGTGCCCGGTTTTTTTTCTACCTCGCATCATCATGAGAGCTGATGCATAGGGGTTAACGCTATGTAGCTCTAAGATCCAATTCTTTGAGTAGGTCACTATCGCAATTTACATTCTCGAGGATTTTGGGTCCGTGGTTTCATGTGCATAGTCAAAGATCTAGAATGTAGAGCCGGGAGTATGTTGCGGGCGGGAATTATCTAAGATGAGCTGGTCCTACCCTATGATAGGTTTGTCCTTGATCTTGAAACAATACGGTCCGTGGTCCTTCAAATTGCTCGATGTTGGCGCCAAAGGAAGCAAAGGCGCAGAGCACTATTGTATGCCCTAATGTGTTGGTGGAAGTTAGTGCTTTTGGGTGCCGGGTGGCTCAATAATCTCTCAATTAGATGGGGCATTGGTTGTAGAGGTTCCAACATGAAGTTTTGATTTGTCCATCATGATTAGCCAGCTCGCATCCATCGCCCTTGAACGACAATGCACCAACGCCGCCTATGCATTCCCTATTGAACGGCCCAATTTGGTGTCGTTTCTACTTGTGTGACTTCAAGTGTCCTTGCTATTCTGTATGTAGGTGGACGGGCTCTCCTGGTTTTGGCTGGTATTGTGCAAGTTCACAAGTCTCTCTTGATGCTCTTCTTCTTCGCTTCGCGGACAACCATTTGGTTTTCCTTTTGGCGCCTATATTGGGCGCCTTTGGCCAATCTTTTGTCGGTGTTGTTCTTCCTTGAGGTTTCAGAAAATTTTGTTGCAATTTCCTTTTCTTGTAATACTCTTCGTTTTTCCAATCGAGCTTCACGCCGCCCCGAGGTGTCTCTGCACTACATGCCGATATTGTGCAAGTCCGCCCAATCTTTGATGATGGTCCCTTCTCGCTTCGTTTTTTGTTGATGTTGCTCTTCTATTTCTATGGCATGCTTGCTTTCTTTTTTCCGTAATACCTCTTCGCTTCCAACCGAAGCTTCACGCCCCGAGGAGGTGTCTCTCAGAGCTCGCTTCTCTTTGTAATTAATTCTCGCGACCTGCAAGCCTTCTTTCTCTCCTCCGCCATTGCAAATTAGATGTCAAAATGATGTCAAGTTTAATGAGCATTTGCTCCTTCACAATTGTTTTATAGCTATTTAAAAGGAAAAAGGCAAAAGGTGTTATTTCCCTTTTGCCTTTTTAAAGGGTAAAAGGCAAAAGGTGTTGTTTCCCCTTTTGCCTTTTTAAAGGGAAAAGGCAAAAAGGTGTTGTTTCCCTTTTGCCTTTTTAAACATAGCCAAAAGAATTTTGTGTTTTTGTACGTAGCTAAAGGAAAAGGGCAAACCGGTGTTTTTCGGCCTTTGTAATGGCACATACCGTGATTTTAATGCCACTTCGAGGTGCAAAGTCCTAGAGGGGTTAGTTGTGTGTTCCTTAAAGAATCGCCTAAACCTCCCTCCTAAACCTGAGGATCATCTATACCGACTAAAAAGGTAAAAGACAAAAAGGTTGGCCTTTTTAAAGGTAGACTTTCTTTGCCTTCTTGATGTAAAGCATTTAAATTGGTTTAAGGGGTTGTTCTAAGGATTTTCACGTTTGAGAGATAGAGTGATTGTTTGTCATAATGTTTTCTTCTTGTCATTACTTCTTGTCATAATGTTTCTCTTGATAGTGCCGCTTCGCTTAATATCGAAATGTATTGATGAGAGAGCATTCAACTATACAAAGAATAAGAAGTTCACATGACAATGTAATCAAGATAGAGAAATATTATGACAAACCAAGTATTTCCATGTGATCAAAAAGGAAGTTTAGGTGATGTTGTGATGCCAAACATCGTGCCTTTACCTATATGTTCCAATAACAATTTATCAGCCTATAACTAATCTATTGCTAAAAAGTGCTTTGAACTGGTAAAGTATCATACCACATTTGTAGGTTGAACCCCGATCCAACGCCCAAGATGGCAACACCACCTATACATCAACCCGAGACAAAGACAATAAGGATAAAAACTTCAGACAATTGAAAGAAATGAAATAATGAAATAGGCTTGAAGGAATGGTTACCAAACTATTTAAATGTTCAATTTCTTTGGCAAGTTCCTTTAGTTTATTGTCCGCACCGCCACGCCTTAATGACTCCGCTACCAAAGAGCCCAATCGCTTTTGTCCGCAAGTTCAATTTCCCCACCTCGTAATCGACATATACTTTTATGGTCCACATTTTTGCAAGATCAACAAATGAGTCCTCACCTCACATAATGGATTGTCATTTGAAAATCTACCAAGCAGAAGTTGCTACAGATGCATGCATGTTCGCAGATGGTTTGCATCCTTATTGGATGTCAATTTCGCCATATCTTGGTGACGCAGACTCAGACTTCATCCCGCATTGACGTAAAGTAGAACATAAGCTACTAATTGTTGCAGTACCGCAAAGAGAGAGAACACCTTTAATCGTTGTATTTTGTTGGTATTTGTTGTTTTATCACAACATGCCACGATGTTATCTACGATGTTTGCCGGTATTGAAGAAATGTAAGTTTGGAATCACTTCAGATGGAACATGTCTCGCTTTCCATTTGCAATATCCACTAATGCCATGATAACTTGCCTCGCATGGATAGGTTTATTATCGAGGTCTGTAGTATTTGGGCTATAAATGTGACATGCATACCCAAGTGTTAGCTGCCCCTTTAAGACGATCACCTTTCGCACCGGACCGATGACCATTGCCTATCCCAACAAAGAAATGACAAAGAGGCCACTTCATTAGCATACATTATCTCAGAACCATAAAAGAAATGAAAGATTAGGCATTATGAGACCTCTCAACCCACAACAAAACAAACATAAAAAAATAAACAAAGAGCTAGATAAGGCTAGACTTGTCGCAGCCTATGGCGCTTTGCAAGTCCAATTCTCACGCCATATATTTAGGTTTGTCCAGCCTAGCTCCATGTAAGTATGACATGCTTAAGCAGAGATATACTCGCCAAGATGGGGTAAGGCTATAAATCATGGCCCCGATACTATGCACAATGTAATGCTAGCAAGTGGATGTCCATCCGAATGCCAAATGCTATTCTCTAGCAATTAAAATGAAAGCTCATAATTGTTTATATTTGGAGCAAGAATTGTTTATATTTGGAGCAAGAAGAAAGTTTAATCATGGGTAAAGTTTGGCATCATCACATGGTAGTTATTAACCTATTCTTTTCGGGCCGCTCGTAAATAACATAGAATCAAAATAGAGGATGATGCAAGATGTCATACCTCTAAGGGAGGGTCTTGCCGGGAGTCATGGGCCCTCAAAAATCTACATCTCCGTAACCTAACGCTTTGGAGAGATCTAACACCATCTACCGCTTGCCTCCTTAGGAAAGCTGGTCAAATAAAAATAAAAGCACACCCATAAGAACCTCGGGCATCGCCGAGCCGAGCCAAAGCCCAAGATTGGAAGCACTTAAACTTTTGAAAATGCATGGTCACCATCAGCTCTACAGCTATTAGGGCTGGTCTCGCGTGTTCCCTCAAGATGTTGCACATCGCCTCGAATCGATCCAAAGATATGGCCTCTTGTTTCTTTATTTTCCATTGGAAATTCACCGATGCGTATATATATATAGCAGATAATAGAATACATCTCCGTAACCTAACGCTTTGGAGAGATCTAACACCATCCGCCGCTTGCCTCCTTAGGAAAGCTGGTCAAATAAAATAAAAGCACACCCATAAGAACCTCGCGGCATCGCCGAGAGCCGAGCCAAAGCCCAAGATTGGAAGCACTTAAACTTTGAAAATGCATGGTCACCATCAGCTCTACAGCTAAAAGGGCTGGTCTCTAAGGTGTTCCTCAAGATGTTGCACATCGCCTCGAACCGGATCCAAAGATATGGCCTCTTGTTTTTTATTTTCCATTGGAAATTCACCGATGCGTATATATATATAGCGTGATAATAGAATCCACCGGAAGCTCTTTCACAAGCAAAGAGCTAAGACCCGGAATGGAAAAGATATAACCCCCTCCGCCTCCGGCCATAGCCAACCCTTTCGAGCTCTCCGGGCGTTTCTACTTTGGCGGCGGCGCCGGGCTAAAATGGTAAGCAAAATCGGTCGAAAGGTGGTCCCAGCTTCAATCCGAGCACACATTAGTCGGAATCGCTGCCCCCAAACCGACCCATCCGCTTTTCGGCAAATCGACTCCAAAGATGCCGGACTTGGGGAGGAAGCGGATTTTTAGGAGGAGCCAAATTTAGGTTAACGATAGGACCTTTTTTTTAAAAAAAAGAAGGGGCCACTTTTTAGCCAGCCGGATTATTTACTCCTCAATCCTCACCATTCAAATTAGGGCGTGATCCAAATCCGTGAATTACAAAGAAAACATTATAATATAGGATGGTTTTGTGGTGTAGTTGGTTATCACGCCAAGCCTAACACATCAAGGTCTTTGGTTCAAGTCCGGGCAAAGCCATGTAACAATTGTGTATAATGTGTCAATTTAATCGCTTTTAAACTTTTACATTTCTTATGATAATGCTCATAAGCAATTGTATTATCTTGATTTCTTCCACGATCTCAAACAAGGTAGGTTTTTACTTGGCGCAAAAACATATCAATCAATCACTTTTCATATTGTGGAAACATAGGAAAGCTTTTTACACAATAGGGAAACTGGAATGCCAATATAACTTGGTTGGATTCCATAATTGATCTTTTAAAACTGAGTAATTTCAGAAAGAATTATTTGCATATTCTTAATTATTGAATCAATTAAATTTGAATTGGTTTTGCCCTGCATTTGAACTAGAGACCTTCATTGGTGTGAGACCGACATGATAGCCAACTACACCACAAAACCATTGCATAAGTAAAAACAGCTAATACTCTTGACATATATCATGAGAGCAGCTCGAATTTGGCGCATAATGGTACTGGAATTGTTGGGTTTTGTCTTGAACACATTGGCCTATTCTCCAATTGAGATAAAAGAATGTCTTTACTCAATATGGTTTTGTGGTGTAGTTGGTTATCACATCCGTCTAACACAATCAAGGTCTCCGTTTCAAGTCAAGGGCAAAGCCATGTAAAACAATTGTGTATAATGTGTCAATTTAATCGCTTTTAAACTTTTTACATTTCTTATGATAATACCCATAAGCAATTGTATTATCTTGATTTCTTCCACTATCTCAAACAAGGTGTTGGTTTT
The DNA here is from genome assembly GCA_021234155.1 of Isoetes taiwanensis. NCBI lineage: Eukaryota > Viridiplantae > Streptophyta > Lycopodiopsida > Isoetales > Isoetaceae > Isoetes > Isoetes taiwanensis. The sequence continues at coordinate 50,614 of JAJEKV010000590.1, forward strand.
ACTTACGCAAAAACATATCAATCAATCACTTTTCATATTGTGGAAACATAGGAAAGCTTTTCCAAGTTTGTACTAGACACAATAGGGAACTGGAATGCCAATATAACTTGGTTGGATTCCATAATTGATCTTTTAAAACTGAGTAATTTCAGAAAGAATTATTTGCATATCCTTAATTATTATTGAATCAACTAAATTTGAATTGGTTTTGCCTAGATTTGAACTGGAGACCTTCAGTGTGTGAGACTGACGTGATAGCCAACTACACCACAAAACCATTGCATAAGTAAAAACAGCTAATACTCTTGACATATATCATGAGAGCAGCTCGAACTGGAATTGCTGGGTTTTGTCTTGAACACATTGGCCTATTCCCCAATTGAGGTAGAAGAATGTCTTTACTCAATATGGTTTTGTGGTGTAGTTGGTTATCACATCTGTCTAACACATTGAAGGTCTCCGGTTCAAGTCCGGGCAAAGCCATGTAACAATTGTGTATAATGTGTCAATTTTAAAAAGCCGGGCAAAGCCATGTAACAATTGTGTATAATGTGTCAATTTAATTGCTTTTAAACTTTTACATTTCTTATGATAATACCCATAAGCAATTGTATTATCTTGATTTCTTCCACGATCTCAAACAAGGTATTGGTTTTTACTTGGCGCAAAAACATATCAATCAATCACAAGTCGTATTTAATTAAAGTGGGACTCATTCCATTCCCACTTTTTTTCGGAACTCTGTCATTTTACACAAAAAGGAGCACCCCGACCCGAAAACTGTCCTTAATTCGAATTTTTGTCTGTTACTGTGCATCCAAGCTTTCTCCCAGTTTTCTTGGATAGCGAGTCGAGTCCCTGTTTTGGGGCTTATTTGTCATTGAAAATAAGAGTTTTTCGCGTGAGGGTGAATTCCTTTACCAAGACATTTTGGCTCTATTTTCTTAGGTGGGTAAACAAGAGATCACAAATTCCAACAAAAATTAAGCAAATTGTTTACTTAATCACCATAAAATACTAGTTTTGAGATACCTTATATTTATAAATGGGCTCATTACAATATATATTACAAAGGTGTTTAACCATAGTGGTTTTATTATCACAATGATTACACCCTCTTCACACGTGAACCACCTAGTGCAAACGGCTGGTGGAGCTCGGGCCCAAGTCACGGAAAGCAACTTACATACTGATAAAAATTTTGTATGAGGAGTTCCTTCATAGGCCACGGCTTGTATGTCCAACCGATGTCACCACCCTCTTCTCGGCATCTTTCTTCAATGAATCGGTCTTTTCATTGCTCCCAAAAGCATGTACTATCTCGGGTGGAGATAAGGACCGAAAAAAGACAAAATCAAGTTAGTCAAGTGATGCTACAGTAAAAACAATTAAAATAAAACACGCTTTTTAGGGCCATTTTGGGAAAATATTAAAGAGAGCCTTTCACTGCGAAAGAGAAAGGCGAAGCCTCAAAGCCAAAAAAACGCGAGTTTTAGGGGGGAGATCTTTTTGAAGTCGAGAAAGGGTACCAAAGTTTAAAAAACGCAGGTTTTAGGGCATATTCTCTAATCGCCGAATCGAGAAAGGCAGCTCAAAGCCAAAAACCTTGAGCTAGACCTTCAACTATGATGAGAGAAAGGCGTGAAAAAAAAGGCAATTTCAAGGGGCCAAAGATTATTTTTGCGGAGCATCATTTTATCTATCTATCCATCTAATTTTCCACCATAGTTTATTATTCTATCACACCATAGTTTATTGTTTTTCTCACAACACATTAGTATTTAGCACACATTAGTATTTAACAATTGTTTTTATACTAGCACACATTAGCATTTTTATTCTAGCACACCCTAATTAGCACACATTAGTACTTTATACTACGACAATTTCATAATACACGCATTAGCATACTAGCACACGCTCCATACAAAGCAATATATAGTTACTAGTAATGGTGCCCAGCGTTGCTGGCATAAGTTAAGAACGTGTAAATAATGTTTAAGAGAATGTAAGATGCCATATAATGGATGGTTTTACCTCAGTATTCCTTCCTTGATCAATAAGCATCTTTAGCACTCATGTGAAGCATCATCCTAGAATAGTTTTTAAAAACATAGTCTATTTCACAAGGCACCCAAAGATTTAACTATCATAGATAACCACTACAAAACCACTATGATAGTGGTTTTCCATGCAAAAATAATTTTCCTTAATAAAATCCACCTATTATAGTGGTTTTTAGAATGGAACTATGGTTTTGCATGCTAGTTTGTACTCTTATGTGGTTAATTGAGAGTGATGAAGGTTTTTATCCAGGTCTTTGCTACGAGTTTGGCATGTCATAGTGGTTAATTATGCAATTTGCAACATTGAGAGTAAGAAAGTAATGCTTAATAGTTTTTTTTATACATGTAGATGGTTTTGGGAGTGGTTTTAACTGACAATACTCCAATGTTCATATATATATATGGTTTAACAAAGTCCTTCTATTTGTGAGTTTTCATTTGGATTCCTTTAAGCAAGCACGGCTTGCCAAAATGTTAGTGGTTTTTTACTGGAAATACTATAATGTTTCTAGACATAGTTTAACAATGTCTTTTTATTTGAGGTTTTTCATCGTAATTTTTTAAGCTAACATGAGTTGTCAAATTGTTAGTGGCTTTTAACATGGTTTGGTACTTTCCTATTGAGAAAGAATGCTAGTGGTTTTTTGTTAAGGAAGACATGGTTAGTACATGGTTTTACATCTAATTTCCTAGGGTAATATGATTCTAAACTTCTTAATGGTTTTTTACATGATTTTGTTGGTCGATCTTTGTAATGTAGTAGCTAACATGGTCTATGGTCGAGTTTTTTTTTTTTTTGTTTTATGGTATTTTATAGTGGTATTATCCAATCTTAATGAGCATGTTTCTCGGAGGTATTAAGTACACCATTCATTCCCTACATACTAATATCAAGGATGTTGAGGGAAGAGAGTTATGAATCAACATGTTGTTCACATCGTCATTTGTTGTAGTTGAATTCATTGCTAATAATCATTGTTGGAGAGCCTTTCCCATGCCAGGCACGTCCACTCTCCCCGGGCGAAATGGGCAATCTTTCCTATATCAAATGGGGACTTTTTGCATTGCAACCTTGCAAGACTCTAGAAGATTTAATCACAAAGAAGTTTCCAAGGTAGTCGTTCGGGCTACATGCCTCCATGAGATCGTGGTGCCAAATCCCGGTGGAATCCGGCGCCTACCGTGAACTTTCAAAGATCGTGGTCATGGTCGAATCGCTTCATTGGAGCAGAGTGGCAATGCATAGTGCAATAGTGGCATACAAGGTGACACGGGCGATATGAAACTATAAATGATGAGGTGGCATAAAAAGAACAAGCAAACTTTTTTATGAGAGAAAGTGATTATATGCAAAAATTAATTGATGACATGGCATGAGTATGGTGAGATGGCAAAGATGAGTGGTGAGGTGGCAAATATATGAAGGGGTGGAACAATGAAGAATGTGCATAGACAAATTGGCAACTTTTTAAAAGCATATTTTTCCATGGTGATATGGCATTTTTTTTGGATGTGTGGCATGTCACATGATGATTAAGCATTTTATGCACTTTAGATAGAAAATGACTAGGCCAAACTTTGAAAAAGGATTTTTGACTGGGATAAGTAGGTTATTAATAGTCGCAAGTTAAGTGACATGGAATATGAGGCTCTAGGGTAATGCCGACATCCCGAGTTCTTTAGCCAATTTAAGTTTTGAGGTGGGTAAATCACACGTCCATCACATTTTGACTTGCACCCGTGGTCTTACCAAACAATAGTGTCATATCAAAAATTTAATTATCATGTATTCAATGCACCTCTATTGCATCGTCCGTTCATCTGCACCATCTCTCTCCCCACCACATAGCAAGGCAACGCAACCATGCAAACCAAATATTCTATGGCTTATCATATCCAAATTAAATCTATTCCTTCAAATGCCCTTTGCCCCTCTATCCTAAGGGTTCCCTACACGTGCCACAACCTGGCCTTCTCATCATTTTTTTAGAAGAAGGGGGAAGGGGCATTACCTTGAACATACAACAAAATAAATTAGAAAGATATAAAATCCAACAGTGAACTACATGTCTCACAACACAGACACACACATATGCAATGTTATGAAGGTTATATTTTGTTCATTGTTATATTTGACAAATGGTCCGTTCCGACACTATCTAAACATTTTACATCATATTTTATATGCTCAAATATATTTTATGTTCTTAACGAATATAGTTGATGCTTTTCTTTCTTGTCGATAGGGTGTCTATTCCTTTCATCTGTTGATTGCTCCACAAGATAGCACCTACGTAATCAACCAAATCCTTTTATTTTGCATGCCCAATTGAAAGGTTTTATGATGCTTCCTATATGATTTAATATACCCTCACTTTTGTTTCTTTTTCTTCTCTTAATGAAGGAATTTTAGGTAAGAGGTATGAGAGACAAATACATGTTTTGATGTTTAAGCATTCAAATAATAAAAGCACCAGACGGACTTGTTATACTATAAGATGCATTTCCAAGATGATTGAAACTAAAGTTGCTGCACAAACCAAAGCATAATTGTTCTATATTGTATTTTAACCTGATCAGCTATGGCACACATTCCACATGTTATCGGACCCTTCTCCCTCAACTACCTTTGAAGGAATTCCTAGCCAACCTGATGGATCTAATTTGATGCCCCTAATAGAGACCAATAGAATTACAAACATGGCATGAGGAGCTTAAGAAGTTATATACTAAGGTGTACATTCAATTAAAGGAAATGCATGGAGCGATTAACAGAGAGATAAAAATGAAGCACCATGTCTGCCTGGATGGATTTAACTCCAGGCATAAGCATGCTAAGAAGATTGATTCGCATGGATTCAAGGTAACGGTGGTCCAATCGGGCTTGGCATCAAAGTAAAATGGCAATACCCCAATCTTTTATGCTCGTACTTATAGGATCGAAGATGCACATTCAGCACTGGCAGCATGACAAATGGGATTCTATGCCACGGTAAACACATCAAGCAATAAAACTAACACCATAGTATGATTAATGCCCTAGTCTCACAAAGATCAGACGAATTACGGATTGAAATGCTGAGAAAACGATGCCGGTTTGCTAGTTTCTGGAGTTGCGCGATACCAAAAGGCGTGATGGACGACTAATGCCTATAAAACGTTTAGGCCGATCGCGGATGGATATCCGGCATATTCCAGCATATACCCGAGATATTTCAACTTCCCCAATATAATCGAAGCGCTTGCCCTTAGGGGCAACCCAAAAACCCATAAGAAAACTTTCCAGAAGATCCCAATATACATTAACTTTGTCGAGAGATTTTCCCAGAAGATGCGCAACGCATGTCCTAGCCACTTTGGCTATGGCCATATGACTTGAACATAGCAAGACTCGTAGGGAAAGATACCCCGCCAAAAGTAGTAGAACATAGATTATCATGTTAGGTTAAAAATTATAAGTTGAGATTTAAAATAGGAAAAATTATAAAATTGCCCCTGTATTTTCCTCTAATTGTAAAAATGCCCTAATATTTAGGGTAATTATCAAAATACCCTTTTTGTGCTTTTCACGGCAACATCAGTGTTGTCTCTTCTCTATTATGATCAAATTCCAACCATTTTCACCAGTTTGATGTCAAAAGGCAATTCCCTGATCATCGACAATGTGATTTGGATTAGCAATGGTGTCCTTTGCCAAAAAGATTCAAGGCTGAATAATATGATTTGAAGCTTTAGAGTATGGGATTCTTTATCTTCTCTTCTCCCTTTTATCTTCTAGAGTGCCTTGCTTATGCAACACGCGAACGCTTGGCCAAGATAGTTGAGCTCCTTCCTCGCAACACCACCGCAGAGGATTTGATCTATCCAAAGCAATAAGGACCACAATCCGACCAATCGACTTTTAGGTAATCGCCAAAACCATCTTAGGGTTAAAAACAAATCATATCGACTTATATGAATCATTGCAAATTTTGCTATTGATGCTTCCCGATGTACCGATATTACAACCGCAAGGCTAAAACATATTCTATCAAGGGAAAGTACAAAAACGAAGGGCATTTTGATAATAATATAAAATACAAGGGTATTTTGACAATTATAGAAGAATATAGGAGCATTTTTACAATTTACCCTTTAAAATATGTGTGAGAATAAAGGGTCAATCAAGTGGTTGAGAATGACGGGCCAGCTTTGGTCGAGATAAACGGCCGGGATGGTGATCCCGACACTTTTCATCCTATTGGTTCAATAATTTCCGCTTTGCCGCTTTTACTTCGTTGCAAAATCCCGTATTTCAGGCCTCGTGATGCATGCTCACGTATGTAAACCGGATTATTCCAGTAAAAAACCGCCTACTCTATCCTTTGTCGCCAGCCTACTCAAGAACTGGAAGCTATTGTTGAGCAAATCGAGCAAATGGCGAATGTGCATGGCGTTCAAGATTTTTCTTGGCGCTTTTAGGTTTTTTTGGCTCAGGTATTTTAGGGCTTTTAGGTTTTTCGGTACTTTCTCCGTTTTGTAGATCAAGATGACCAAGATGCCGACGTTAGTAGCAAACATGGCAACCTTGAGCTATGGAGGTTATTTCATGGCGGTGCCGCATCAAGCTTTCGATTCTTGTTTGTTGAATGGACGCAACTTAGATATTTGGAAGTTTGGTTTGTTTCGTTTAAATGAAGATTGGTTTGTTTCGTTTAAATGAAGTTTGGTTTGTTTCGTTTATACCATGGAAATACCCTTGGCACTGTATTGTAGCCAATGACAGATAGATAGGCAATAAATATTAAAGGTATAATAATACATAAGTGTACATACTAATACCAATTCATCATACAAAATATACCCCTGTGGGGTTGCATACCTCCATTCTGGGTATAAAGATTCAAGGGGTAAACATAAAAATACAATAACTAGAGGCTCTCGCTGTATATGTACAAGCAACCCCCTGCATACATACCCAAATTAGACCATATGCCCATGGGGGGGACTCTTACCTCCACTGTAGGGAATAGTATACAATTCTAAACAAGGGATCAATTTGATCTCAAGGCCTTCCATAACATTGAGGCGGGGAGGAAAATTGACATCGATCCAAGAATTTGTATAAGCAATTTATCCGTACAAATACTTTAGGTTTTGCGTGTATTTAATAACAATGGTTTGAAACAAGGTATTTTACTAGTGATTCTTAATGGTTGCTAGTTTTCCTTAAATTATCCCCTATTTTAATTATACCTTTGCTTACCCTTACATCATGTTCAAAAAAATTTAAATCCCTAAAAAAAAAGGGGGAAGCTTTTGTCGCATCGCTGGCAACTCAAAAGCGGCTATGGCGAGAAAAGGTTTGAAGATCGAGCCGCCATGGCGTGTAGAGTTTTAATGCAGGCTTCCTATTCTGGTGGTGCTTCCGCCGATGGCAAGCTTCTTGGCGATGGCAAAGGCTGCCCCGTAAACTTCCCAACAACCTCCAAGGTACTTTCTTCTTTTCCCCTTTCGCTTTTGCTTTTGAGAATCTATGATCTATGAATCTTTTCAGAGGCTTATGTGGAGGATCTATGAATCGTTGAGTATCGGGCGGCTATGGCATATTTGCACATGCCGGATAAGCCAGCCCTGGATAAGAGTTCTGGGCCAGATTTGGCACGAAAATGCGCATTTCAGATAATGCATTTTCCTAAGAGGTATTATTTGTTGTTGCTTGCTTGATACCTGGTCCGATCTTCAACTATATAAACCATGTCCGGCCGGGCTCTGTTTATACCTAATAGAACACTTGGAATACTGAGGGACGAATTTCCAAGACAGTTTAGAGCTTGGGCTGCCGATTTGAAAAAGGTCTCGCTATGATGAGATAGAGCCCAGCTATCGGGAATATGTAAGATCTAAGCGCCTTTAAACTTTAGGGAAAGGAATGAACTAAGCTTATATTTTTAACGCTCCAAATGAGGCCATGAACTGGTGATGTCGGATAAGCTCCGGACCCCTACTTGATTTATTGTGAAGCTCCCTTTGACTTGCTCGAGTAGCTTTTTCCTTTGTTCAGTTCACGCCAAAGGGGAGCATGGCACATTTAGCATGACTTAGTTGTAGGTCGAGGCCCTGAACATGTTATTTTTGCTATTCCGAGGGTCCGCAAATGTTTCCTCATGGTTTGTTGCCTCGCTTTTTATATTCACATGACCCTTTAAGAATGACATTGCCTTTTCGGAAATGGTACGCCCTCTTCCGCTGCCGATCTATTTTTACATGACATGTGGAACTTTACAGTATTTGGAGGACAACGTCTATAACACTAGAAACTCCTAGAGCTGGAGAAGGTTCTTGTGGCAGAAGGTTCTGACAATTTCATGTAGCCTAAATGATGGATTTTAGACTCATATTTGATCTTGTTCTTTGACTAAAATGACAAAACACACATATGCAAATAAACATGGAGATTCCATTATGGATGTAATCTATGGCAGCGGTACAAAATATCAGAATATGTAAGGCATCAAATGCTAAGGCTAAGACTAGTGGAGCAACAAATATCAGGTTTGAATGAACGAACGTTTGATGTTGTTTCTTCCTTAATATACAGTCTGCAAAATTTTCTATGACAAGATATGGAATGAAAAATCTATTGCCCATAGTATTTTTTTAAATAATAACTGCCACTTAAAGATTTGTGGTAGATTTGCAAAGTTTACATGGATTTATTTAAAATGGCATGTTGAATTGCTGATCATAGCAAGTGCCAAATTTTCAACCTTAACCTTTATCGACTGTTTTAAAGCTTAACCATTGATGTAATATTTTGATCGTTATGTTTTAATCTAATGTTAGAATGTGATTGCAATTCAATAATATTTATGTCTTATGGATTTGTTTGGGTTCGATTCCCCAAAAGGCTACTACAAAATTAACAAGAAAAAATATGCTTTTTATTTAAAAAAGAATGCCATGTGTTGATATTTAATTAGTTAAAATAATGCTTTTTTTATTTTGAATATACCAAAGCCACATGTAGATATTTTTAAAACCATGTGTCTTTTTATTTGAGTGGATATTCGTTAAACCAATGTTTTTAGTAGAAACAACACTTAAAAACAACTACTACCTTAAGAAACCACATGTAGATATTCTATTAAACTACATGTTATTTTTAGTAAAAACAATACCTAAAAACAACGCATTGAGTTTTATTAAAAAGATGTCAATGTTCTATGCATAGACTTTTAGACAAAAACTACACGTTGTTTCTAGCATTTTCGAACAAAATTATGGGTAGTCTTCAAGTGATGTTTTTTGCGTAAAAACAAACGACAAAAACTATACATTGAGCCAATTTTGGGGTTAGAAAGGTAGGGCGCCATGCCTTTTATGTATTAATTGAAACGCTTTAGATTAGAAGCCATTATTGGATAACCAACTTTTAATAAGTACTACAATACGAAGAAACCATCCATAGTTCTTAATGGTTTTAGTCTATTAACTTGAAATGCTTGAGACTACATAACATTACTAGTTTATCAATGATAACCATGAACCGATGCATTAGAAAACCATGCACATTTTGAGCAAAACAATTCTATCTAATTTTGATGAGCACAATAGTGCTTTAATAGAAAACCCTTAACACTTTGACTAATCAACTAATAGTGATTTATTGCTATTAACACAATTCGAACCGCGGTGGGTTTACCATGAAAAATTAGCCGGGCGGTTTTCCACAATAACAAACCACAACAACTACCACATTATGAAATCACATGAATAGAGCACTACATTGAAACCACATCCACAACCATCACGTTATACCACATGGACAAACCATACCCTAAAAACGATATAATGTACCACATCCACGTACCAACATATAATACCACTTTCACAAACACTAGAAATAAGCCATTTACAATTACCATGACGTAATACCACCTTAACAAACCTTACAAGAAGACCAACTAGTTTAGTCACATATGGTTTTTAATGAAATTAACCCCCAAACACCCATTAGTTTTGTAGAATGGTTTTCTAGTCACAACCATAGAAAAAACCATGTAGTGTTTTAATTTTGGGTGCCTTGTGTTTTAAAGCTCTTTTCTTTTGCTCCAGTGTTGAAAACCTGTAAATGTTGACGTTTACACTAATGCATAGACTCAAGCCTCTTGGCCTAAGTATTATGTTGGATTTTATGAAGGATTTGATAACCATTGGCAACTTGCTTTATTAACTTTACGACGCTGATATTCTTTCTTGAATGTCATAATTATTCCAACATTGTAATTCTGAATTGCAAAGTTTCTTCAAATTTCCTTCCAGTTCTTTATTTCTCATGACTTCAACTATAGTACACATGACTTCGACTTTGTACTATATTGGTGTGGCTATGTTTAATCTAATTGAGATGATAAAGAGTTAGTAAGTATTATAGTGCAACAAATCATAATACATCTAGGTGAGACAATGTATAATAGTTTGCCATCTTTAAGAGCAACAATTGGATTGCTTTTTATATTCCAATATGAAGATAGCATTTGACACAAAAATAATTGCAAACACAAATAACATGGAAAGAAATAACATGGAAGAGTTTCTTTGCATTTGAAATGAGATAAGATTTGTTCTTCAAAATTATCATAGCAACATTATTGTAGCACCATTGCATCTAGACTTACTGCCAAATCCATTAAGTGAGCATTACACTTGCCACCCCCGCATCTATAATTACTTGCCAAATCCGTTAGGTGAGAACTGCACCTGGAATCTTGCCTTTTACACTCACACAATCTCAGTATCTCAATCTACTTGCCTGCCTTCAACATTTATCCAATCTCAGAATCTCAATACCCAAAAGGTTACAACAGCCTTATTGTTGGTTCTATATAGTTACATGCAAAGCACGGTAAATGTCACAAATGTAGATAAGAGACATCATAAGAAACTATTTGTCATGATCCATGTCATGATCCAGCTGCCGCTGCTGCTGTAAACACAAAGATGATAAGATGTAAACACCGTTCTGTCGTAATAAAACTTGATGGTGGAAACTGCCTTGGCACAGTTCTTCCAAGCAAATCATCTTGTCATGCAAAACTTTTCAGTTTCATTACATAAAATTATGCAACGGAAGTTAGAACAAAATGCAAAGACTTGCTTTCTATTTTAAAAGACTGCCTATGTCTTTTCTTTATTTTTCGCCTTTGGCACATTCATGGTTGCCCTTCTTAGAACAGGATTAGATGGCCCATGTAGAGGGCCTGACTTCATGAAGAAAACACTGATCTAATCTGCCTTTGTGTGGGGCCATTTTCCTATGTGTTCTCTCCCAACATGCTCCTTCAGTAGGTTTTTTCTATGATCAGTCATTTTGAGGAAGGTAAGGCCACTCAGAGGCACGGTGAAGAACAAACAGCCCTGTTGATAAAAAGTGTCATGTTAATAAGGTGGCACAGAAACAATAGGTTGGCATGTCATAATTAGTATGCCCTGGACAGCCAACAGTATTTTATTTTATTCTTCCAACATGTAGCTTATTTATTCAATACATGGCAAATATCTTCAATTAACTTTTTCATTCAAGTAGCTTAGTTAGTATTTTCTTCAAATAAATTTGCATGTCTCCTGAACTGAGAACATTAAGATACAATAATGAAGACAGTAACAGAATTGTCTAGGTCATCCATCTCAGATGTGATCAACCCATCATTTCATGCAGAAGTTAGATGGATTTGCGTACAGCATGTTTTGTCTTCAGCTCTAGAAACTTCCTTCGTCTTCGTCAAGTCCCAAAGCATATCAATTTATCTTTCCTCTTGCCAGTGTAATTCATTTGGATGATTCAACTCAAAAATCCTGATCATCTTGCAGTTGGACTCTCATAAGGAAACGGCAGAATTGGGTTTGATCTGACTTCGACTTATGAACAATTTATGAGATCTGGATAACCTAAGATGCTGGTATATCTTAAAAAAGCTTCAAACAATCAGCATCATTTTCTTCAAACGAAGCACTCATTTAGAAGTCAGAAGCAACTGATTTGTCTTAACCATGTAAAACTGACTGCTTAGCAGTAGGGAACTGTGAACTTTGTGACACATAAATTACTTTCGTTTTTACAAATGGAGTATAAGGTGCCGGCTTACCTGAATTTGCAGCTTGATCGGAAGCCAACCTATTCAAAGCACAAAAATCCATTTCAACCCTTCTAGTTCTCGCTCCAAATCTGTGCATTTCTTTTGTTGAGTTGCATGTAAAGCCATTAATAGAAGCAGTCATATCTGTCCTATCACTATGAAATGTAGCAGCCAAGCAGAGGAACTAATCCAAGCCAAAAAGATGGAAAACTCAGAACCATACATGCACGCCTGGTGGATCGAACCTAAAAGACTGTTTGCAACATATCGGAGATGGGAGGCCGCCATAGCTAGCGCATGGAAGAGTCGTTTAACTGGGGATCTGTGGACTGCTTTCTGTAAAAGCCGTTAGCCGCCATAGCCCGAAACTCAACTGCATCAAATCTCCACCGTAGAATTAGTGATCGAATCTCAGCCGCTAAATTTAGGGCGTGGTTCAAGACACACACTAAAACATTATTATATAAGATATAGTATAGTATAGCATACTAGCACATAAATGTCCATAAATGACATAAATGTATTAAGAAAATCATGGTTCCATTATATTTTTTCACTAGATCCATACAGTTTTTTATGCTTTATATGCACACACATCGCCTAACAATATTTTTGATTAAATTTATACTTAGTATAATCATTGGTTTGACGACCTTCTACTAGTGTAGAGACATAGATACATTTTAATCCATACGCGTTGGCCTTAGATAAATTCGAAATTTGAAATTTAAAAAAGAGGGGGAGGGGGGATTTTGTACATACCTTTGAAAAAAAAGAGATTTAGGACAATGTCCTAAAGGTTCAAACTGGCTCCAGTTCCCACAGGGCTCTAAGTGATGGAATATGTAGAAGCACCTCCTGCACACGCATAAAAAGAGAAATTGGGGGTGTATAAATAATCGTCAAATTATATATTAACATCAATTTTATACTTGTTTTTTCAACGTTTTTTTGCCCCTTTTTTTTTTCTATACCCCACCATTTTTTCCCGCCCATGCTTGAAATTTAAAATTTGGTACATGCGCTTTTTTTCTATACCCCGCCATTTTTTCCCGCCCATGCTTGAAATTTAAAATTTGGTACATACCTTTGAGGCAAATATCTTTGTACCACTTGAACTCTTTGTTTCCGGAAGAAGATGCCATAGCCATCCACACCACCAAATCTTCGTTATTCTCGCCTGTTTCTCCTTCGTTAGCATAGATTGGCTTCTCCAAAAGCATTGCAGGCACTCAATCCTTGGCCATAGCTAAAGCTTCAGAAGGAAAGAGGCTACGATCATGAAGCAATGAAGAGAAGGGAGATTCTGCTGGGCACGTCAATGGGAGCAGCAGGCGGAAAAAACGCAGTTCAAATTCGATCAGATGATCAGATGCTGCCGGTTTCGGCCGGATAGAATCCTGCAGGGGCGATGCCCGGTGGGTCGGATTCTTAGGGGCAGAATATGCAGGCCATGTATCGGATAGCTCCATAGCTGGAAGCTCCATTACCCAGCTCACCGCCTCCCTCCTTCCGACCTTCATACCTAAGGTCCCAAACCCAATCACAGCTCCGGCGAACCACTCTTGGCTCATAAATGCCATACTCATAACTCCGATTGTGAGAAGTGATGGGAGCCAGCCCAGAACATAGCGGTGTAATTGGGTGGCCTTGAGTTGCACTTTAAGCTGACCGGACTTGAGGTGTGCTTTAATCCAAGGATCAAGCTCTGCAAATAGAGCTAGCACCTCCACTTTCCGGCCTGCATCTCTGTCCAATTTTTTTCCGTCGCCATCTTCCCCTGTGCTTTTCTGCGACTCTGCCAAAACAGAGCTCCAGGACATCATGGGCCACCATTTGAGCTCCATGCTCCTCCAACAAGGCTTGAACCCGGTATTTTGAACCCGGTATTTTGAACCCGGTTTGAATTCTCTTGCTTGTTTCTGGCATTTTGGTTGTAGAATTTTGAGCGGCTTTTTTATGGGGCGAGCCATAGGCAGTACCAAGGCTATGACGAATGTAGCCTTTATGGGCTTTTCAGAGATAAGAGGAGGCGGACCGACGATAAACTCGAGCCATGTTCGGCAGGAAGCGAAAAAGCGGTGCTTTTTTCACTTTGAAACAGAGGCAAAGGGGCGATAGGGGCTTGTGGGGGCCTTTTTGGGAATGGGCGATCTTCTTTTTCTTCCTTTTTCTAGGAACTTCCAAATTTACCTCGATCCGTGGCCACCGGTGTGATCATCCCTATCTCTCCTCTTCTTTATCACCTTCCTTACGTAACTTGGGTCTTGCTTTTCCTCTTCTTCCTTCTCACCAGGATTACGGGTGAAGAACAACGAACGCGTTGCACATCGGCGCCATGTGCTTCTTCTTTGATAAACTTTGGGTCGACTGATTTGTGGTGCCGGAGTGGAGTGAAAAGCCCACAGATAAAACATGAAGACCCTGCTCGGATTTACAGCTGAAATGTCCCCGATTAGCTCCACCACCTCGCCTCGGTTCTAACAGATTAAGCTTGCCGTGAAGAAGCAGTCGAAGAAGAACAAAGGAGGTGTAGAAATGGCTTCCCTATCAATTGATTCGTATCATTGAGATAAAATTGATTCGTATCATTCTCGACTACCGAGTCGAGAACTAATTATATTTTAGTCATTAGTTTAATGTAATTAATTTAAATTAATTATTAATTATATTTAATATTAATTATTTTCTTAATCTCCGGGGGTCTATCCCCTTTAGTTATTGTTGGCTTCCCTCTCCCCTAAAGCTTTCACCTATTCCCCAACTCTTCCCACTCTACCCACTTCCCTTCCCCCCCTCTTCTCACCCCCTCCTCCGCACTCTTTCCCTTGCCCCCAACTCCTTCCCCCTCCCCCCAACTCCTCCCCCCTTTCCAAACTCCGAGACCCACCTCCTCTCACCTCCCCTTGCCCCCTCTTCTCACCCCCCTTTTCGAACTTCCTCCCTCCCCCCTTTTTCTAACTTATCCCTTTCCATTACTTCTCTCAACTTCTCCCCCAACTTCTCCCCTTCCCCTTGATCTAACAACGATTCAATGTAAAAATTCGAGAAATTCCCAAAATTCGAGATTTGTCCCACTTTAATTAAATACGACTTTCACTTTTCATATTGTGGAAACATAGGAAAGCTTTTCTAGTTTGTACTAGACACAATAGGGAACTGGAATGCCAATATAACTTGGTTGGATTCCATAATTGATCTTTTAAAACTGAGTAATTTCAGAAAGAATTATTTGCATATTCTTAATTATTATTGAATCAACTAAATTTGAATTGGTTTTGCCCAGATTTGAACTGGAGACCTTCAGTGTGTGAGACTGACGTGATAGCCAACTACACCACAAAACCATTGCAAAAGTAAAAACAGCTAATACTCTTGACATATATCATGAGAGCAACTCGAATTTCCATGATAATGGTACTTGGAATTCTTTGGGTTTTGTCTTGAACACATTGGCCTATTCTCCAATTGAGGAAGGAGAATGTCTTTACTCAATATGGTTTTGTGGTGTAGTTGGTTATCACGTCACCTAAACACACTCAAGGTCTCGTTCAAGTCCCGCAAAGCCATGTAACAATTGTGTATAATGTGTCAATTTAATCGCTTTTAAACTTTTACATTTCTTATGATAATGCCCATAAGCAATTGTATTATCTTGATTTCTTCCACGATCTCAAACAAGGTATTGGTTTTTACTTGGCGCAAAAACATATCAATCAATCACTTTTCATATTGTGGAAACATAGGAAAGCTTTTCCAGTTTGTACTAGACACAATAGGGAAACTGGAATGCCAATATTACTTTGTTTGGATTCCATAATTGATCTTTTAAAACTGAGTAATTTCAGAAAGAATTATTTGCATATTCTTAATTACTGAATCAACTAAATTTAAATTGGTTTCGCCCAGATTTGAACTAAAGACCTTCAGTGGGTGAGACTGACGTGATAGCCAACTACACCACAAAACCATTGCATAAGTAAAAACAGCTAATACTCTTGACATATATCATGAGAGCAGCTCGAATTTGGCGCATAATGGTATTGGAATTGCTGGGTTTTGTCTTGAACACATTGGCCTATTCTCTAATTGAGGTAGAAGAATGTCTTTACTCAAGTGGTGTACTTGGTTATCACCTCTGTCTAACACACTGAAGGTCTCTGGTTCAAGTCCGGGCAAAGCCATGTAACAATTGTGTATAATGTGTCAATTTAATCGCTTTTAAACTTTTACATTTCTTATGATAATGCCCATAAGCAATTGTATTATCTTGATTTCTTCCACAATCTCAAACAAGGTTTTGGTTTTTACTTGGCGCAAAAACATATCAATCAATCACTTTTCATATTGTGGAAACATAGAAAAGCTTTTCCAATTTGTACTAGACACAATAGGGAACTGGAATGCCAATATAACTTGGTTGGATTCCATAATTGATCTTTTAAAACTGAGTAATTTCAGAAAGAATTATTTGCATATTCTTAATTATTATTGAATCAACTAAATTTGAATTGGTTTTGCCCAGATTTGACCGGAGACCTTCGATTGTGTGATCGACGTGATAGCCAACTACACAACAAAACCATTGCAAAAGTAAAAACAGCTAATTCTCTTGATATATATCATGAGAGCTCGAATTTGGCGCATAATGGTACTGAAATTGCTGGGTTTTGTCTTCAACACATTGGCCTATTCTCCAATTGAGATAGGAGAATGTCTTTATTCAATATGTTTTTGTGGTGTAGTTGATTATCACGTCAGTCTAACACACTGAAGGTCTCCGGTTCAAGTCTGGGCAAAGCCATGTAACAATTGTGTATAATGTGTCAATTTAATCGCTTTTAAACTTTTACATTTCTTATGATAATGCCCATAAGCAATTGTATTATCTTGATTTCTTCCACGATCTCAAACAAGGTATTGGTTTTTACTTCACGCAAAAACATATCAATCAATCACTTTTCATATTGTGGAAACATAGGAAAGCTTTTCCAGTTTGTACTAGACACAAATAGGGAAACAGGAATGCCAATATAACTTGGTTGGATTCCATAATTGATCTTTTAAAAGCGAAGTAATTTCGTAAAGAATTATTTGCATATTCTTAATTATCGAATCAACTAAATTTAAATTGGTTTTGGATTTCGGAGATTGACTGACGGAGACCTTAGGGCCTACATGTTTTGTACCGGAAAATACTCGGGTAGTCAAAGATGATGATATATTTTGAGTTCTTAACAACTTGACACCACAAAACCATTGCATAAGTAAAACAACTAATACTCTTGACATATATCATGTAATTTTTATGTAGGCCCTAACATGCTTTCACCCACACCACGAATTTTTGACATATAATGGTCAATTTGGAATTCTGGAATTGGAGTTTTGTCTTGAACACATTGGCCTATTCTCCAATTGAGGTAGAAGAATGTCTTTATTCAAGTGGTGTACTTGGTTATCACCCTCCATTAACACTAATTGAAGGTCTCCGGTTCAAGTCAGGGCAAAGCCATGTAACAATTGTGTATAATGTGTCAATTTAATCGCTTCTAAACTTTTACATTTCTTATATAATGCCCATAAAAGCAATTGTATTATCTTGATTTCTTCCACGATCTCAAACAAGGTATTGGTTTTACTTGGCATAAAAAAACATATCAATCAATCACTTTTCATATTGTGGAAACATAGAAAAGCTTTTCCAGGTTGTACTAGACACAACGATGGGAACCGGAATGCCAATATAACTTGGTTGGATTCCATAATTGATCTTTTAAAACCGAGTAATTTCGGAAAAGAATTATTTGCATATTCTTAATTATTGAATCAACTAAATTTGAATTGGTTTTGCCCAGATTTGAATCGAAGACCGGTGTGTGAGAGCCCGGCGTGATAGCCAACAAGACCACAAAACCATTGCATAAGTAAAAAACAACTAATACGCTTTGACATATATCATGAGAGCATTTCGAATTTAAGCATAATGGTACTTTGGAATTCTTTGGGTTTTGTCTTGAACACATTGGCCTATTCTCCAATTGAGATAGAACAATGTCTTTATTCAATATGGTTTTGTGGTGTAGTTGGTTATCACATCTGTCTAACACATTGAAGCTCTCCGGTTCAAGTCCGGGCAAAGCCATGTAATAATTGTGTATAATGTGTCAATTTAATCGCTTTTAAACTTTTACATTTCTTATGATAATACCTCCTCCCCCTTTCTTTTACCTTTTCCTTTCCCTTTCCCTTTCCCTTTTATTTCCTTTTCCGTTTTCCTTTTCCCTTCCCTTTTCTCTACCCTTTTCCTCATCCCCTTTTCAACTTCCCTTTTACTCCCTTTCCATCTTCTCCTTTTCATAGTGTCCTTTTTTTCTTTATTTTCCTTTCCCTTTTTCGTGCTCTTTTCACTTTCCTTTTTCCTTTCTTTCTTTCCCTTTTCCTTTTTACCCCGTGCCTTTTTTGCCTTTCACTTTTGCCATTTTCTCATGCCCTTTTCCTTTTCCCTTTCCTCTTCGGACATTAGAGCATGGCCAATCATGGTGGAGGGAAGTCGTGCGATAAATCTCGACCTCCGAATGCAATCGGATGATCTCAACCATCCAAATTAGGGTTTCATTCATGACATACTTACGCTATAACATCCTATATAATAATGTTATAAGGTGTGTCTTAGACCACGCCCTAATTTGGGTGGCTGTGATTGATTCGATCATTTGACGGTCGTGATCAGTCCAAAAAAGGGCAAGGAAAGATGTATTACGGTTAAAATGCTCAAAAGACCTCGGTAGCTGCAAATCGAGACTCTTTCCTTCCACCGAGCTTGGCGATTGGATTAATTCTTTCCTTCCACCGAGCTTGGCTATTGGATTAATTGGTCGCTTCTTTGATCGTCTCTTGCATGTTTGTATGCAGGATATCCAAACCCTAATCTTTTTCGTCTTTGCATTCCAGGAATCAAGGCAAGTATGTAAGAGCAGCTCAAGCTGTAGGAGCGTTTTCTCATATTCTAGGCAACTGTGATACACATTTAAAGGCATTGCTTGGGAGGCGGAGAAGAATAAAGGGCATTCATGGAAGATGGCACGTAAATTAGTTTTATGTATGAGGGTTTTTTGAATGGCAAAACGAGATTGAGTGTGTTGTTTCCGAAAGATTCGGACGGTATATTGGAAGATCCGACCATGATGATGCTAAAATTTGATGAAGATGATGATCTTTTCTTTGAAGCAAAGTTGAAAAATTATTTATATCACGATCTCCGGAGAAAGAAATATGGCATGGCATGGCGGTGACCATATTTTCCGGTATAAATGAGGAGTCTTCCTCGGGGATTTTTCGGGAATCAGAATCCACCACAGAGATAAAGATTGTACATGTCTGATTTCTACAAAATTCAATTTGTTGGCTTGATTTCTCGATTTCAATGATTTAGCCATACAATCAGATTCTCGCCATCGAGCTTCCTCCATTGAGCTGTTTTTTCTGTGTTAGAGAGGGCGACAGAGCTGCTATTGATGTCTACGGCAGTGCCAAGAATAAGCCATGGGCTTTGATTCATGGCCGCATTGCAGGTGAAAATGGAAACATCGACTATGGCGGAGTTGATCCACCGGTTCAGTTCCGTTCTTAGCTTTGATGCAAAATCTAAGCAACAAATATGTGGTTGCCGCTGTTATCTTTTTGCTAGATTAGGGCTTTTGCAAGATGCATGAAAATATGGCAAAATCTTTGGGTTGCCAGGGGATGCTTCAGAGCTTTTTGAACAGACGCCCATAATTTGCATCAAGAATCAGGAAGTTGCTGCTTTGAACTGCGGGTGTGCCTGATGCAGGTTCTTTGAACGATTTAGGTTTTTGTCTCCTCTGTTCATGTTCTTCCCGTTTGCCATCAAAAAGTGGATACTGCTTTGCTACAGAGCTGCATGCAGTGCGAAATTCAGGTTATTCGGTTATGCAGTGGATTTGGATTACAAGACTGGTTGTTGTGCTCTATGATATTTTTATATGCTAGGTAAACTGTCTTTCTCTATATCTGGATTTGCATAGGCTCTTTAAGGTTAGCATTTCTGTACTGGATTGCCCAGCTTTTAAACAGGAGCATCTTGATTATAAAGTATCTTGGGATTCTAATGATCCAAAATTATCTTTAGTTTAGCTGTGTAGAAAGGATCCCCTTGGATAGTTGGGTTTGCATTTGGCATGCCATTGGAAGGTTTTCTATTCATATTCCCCTTCTGCAAGACGCGGATTTAAAATACATGATTTTTTTATGGCCGTGTGAACCCAGACAGACTCGGAGTGGTTGTACAGAAGGTTGTGATTGTTCCCACCATGAGTTTGGATAGCCTGAATCTGTCAAGATTGTGATTGTTCACACCATGAGTTTGAATAGTTTAAATCTGCTATGGTTGTTGGAACTCCACCAAATCGATCCTTGGAGAGGCCATTTCTCAGATCAGAGAATGCTTTTGCGCTGTTGTTGCCCAGATTTCTAGCAGAAACTGACTCTTTTCTAAATCCAAGTGCACATTTTGCGCACAGGTGAAGATTCTTGCTTAAAGAAATTTTAGCAAGCTTTTGGTCAACCTAAATACTTCAGCTACTGTATGCTTAAACTATGAGTGCCTTATGCCTATTGCATATAAAAACCATTCAGATGAGCTAACAATACGTGCAAGACTCTCACATGCCTGGCATGGCATTCTATCATGTTTAATCATATCCACAAAGAACACGGTTGATTTCTTAAAAGGTGATTTTCTCACTGTTTGATGTGGTCCAATCCACAAGGTCTTTTTCATTGCACTTTGTGATTGTAGATGCGATTGTAGATTTCAGGACTTTTTTGCGAAGCGGGAAATGAAAGATTTTGGTGGCAAAGATGGGGCTCTACAGATTACAAAGCATGCCTCCAGATTTGAAGGTACAGTGTATTTCATCTTGACTCTATGCTTAGAGTTGATTTTTGCCATTTCTATTTCCTTCTTTGCAACATTTATGTGCCGCTTCAAAACCATGTTGTGGTTCAAACATTCACCATGAGATGGATCAGAAATAGTTGATATAATTGTTAATTAACAGAGACACATTTATAGGGATGATCCTCCTGCATTGCATATTTGTTGTTCCCTGAAGCTAATTCAATCTTTGACAGAATTGCAGGTGAAAATGGAAACATCGACTATGGCGGAGTTGATCCACCGGTTCAGTTCCGTTCTTAGCTTTGATGCAAAATCTAAGCAACAAATATGTGGTTGCCGCTGTTATCTTTTTGCTAGATTAGGGCTTTTGCAAGATGCATGAAAATATGGCAAAATCTTTGGGTTGCCAGGGGATGCTTCAGAGCTTTTTGAACAGACGCCCATAATTTGCATCAAGAATCAGGAAGTTGCTGCTTTGAACTGCGGGTGTGCCTGATGCAGGTTCTTTGAACGATTTAGGTTTTTGTCTCCTCTGTTCATGTTCTTTCCGTTTGCCATCAAAAAGTGGATACTGCTTTGCTACAGAGCTGCATGCAGTGCGAAATTCAGGTTATTCGGTTATGCAGTGGATTTGGATTACAAGACTGGTTGTTGTGCTCTATGATATTTTTATATGCTAGGTAAACTGTCTTTCTCTATATCTGGATTTGCATAGGCTCTTTAAGGTTAGCATTTCTGTACTGGATTGCCCAGCTTTTAAACAGGAGCATCTTGATTATAAAGTATCTTGGGATTCTAATGATCCAAAATTATCTTTAGTTTAGCTGTGTAGAAAGGATCCCCTTGGATAGTTGGGTTTGCATTTGGCATGCCATTGGAAGGTTTTCTATTCATATTCCCCTTCTGCAAGACGTGGATTTAAAATACATGATTTTTTTATGGCCGTGTGAATCCAGACAGACTCGGAGTGGTTGTACAGAAGGTTGTGATTGTTCCCACCATGAGTTTGGATAGCCTGAATCTGTCAAGATTGTGATTGTTCACACCATGAGTTTGAATAGTTTAAATCTGCTATGGTTGTTGGAACTCCACCAAATCGATCCTTGGAGAGGCCATTTCTCAGATCAGAGAATGCTTTTGCGCTGTTGTTGCCCAGATTTCTAGCAGAAACTGACTCTTTTCTAAATCCAAGTGCACATTTTGCGCACAGGTGAAGATTCTTGCTTAAAGAAATTTTAGCAAGCTTTTGGTCAACCTAAATACTTCAGCTACTGTATGCTTAAACTATGAGTGCCTTATGCCTATTGCATATAAAAACCATTCAGATGAGCTAACAATACGTGCAAGACTCTCACATGCCTGGCATGGCATTCTATCATGTTTAATCATATCCACAAAGAACACGGTTGATTTCTTAAAAGGTGATTTTCTCACTGTTTGATGTGGTCCAATCCACAAGGTCTTTTTCATTGCACTTTGTGATTGTAGATGCGATTGTAGATTTCAGGACTTTTTTGCGAAGCGGGAAATGAAAGATTTTGGTGGCAAAGATGGGGCTCTACAGATTACAAAGCATGCCTCCAGATTTGAAGGTACAGTGTATTTCATCTTGACTCTATTGATTTTTGCCATTTCTATTTCCTTCTTTGCAACATTTATGTGCCGCTTCAAAACCATGTTGTGGTTCAAACATTCACCATGAGATGGATCAGAAATAGTTGATATAATTGTTAATTAACAGAGACACATTTATAGGGATGATCCTCCTGCATTGCATATTTGTTGTTCCCTGAAGCTAATTCAATCTTTGACAGAGCCATAATATTCTGCTGCAGGTCCTAGCCTCCTAGCAAGTCCTATGACCCACGAAATATGCAAATTTTGGAAGACGATTACATGTTCTTGAGATTGCATTTCAACTAATGCCTGTCACATTATATACTTCCAAAGCGCTATAAAAGGAAGTGTCCTTTATGCTGGACTATTATGTATTGTAGCAGTAATTAAAGTTTAATATTTGACATAGCCATAATCCTCTACTGCAGGTCCTAGCCTTCTAGCAAGTCCTATGAGCCATGTAATATGAAAATTCTGGAAGACGATTACATGTTCTTAAGATAGAAGTTCAACTAATGCCTGTCAGATTATATATTTTCAAAGCGCTATAAAAGGAATTGTTCTTTATGCTGGACTATGATGTGTTATGGCAGCTATTGAAGCCATCACCCTTAGACAATGGTGTGAGCCCCTTGCATTTTCTGCATTCATCTCAAACATATTTATGTTTAACATATGGTGCGATAGATTTGTGTTCTTAAGTTAGACATTGAGAAAGCACCCTCTTATGTTTTCTGCACTTTCAAAAATCAAAAGTAAGCAGTGTTAAGGATTTCCCTGCCTAAGTGGAGAGAGAGAGATTCAAAGTCATAAGCTAACACCAAGATTTACTTGAGAAGCCTGCCTATGAAGGTATCCTTTTTATGTCAAACTAATGTCATTATTACCAACTCAGTGGGCCATATATTGCCTAAGCACAATGGTGTTTAGTTGCAGATGTGGCCTATAGTACAAAGTGCTGTTTTGCTGCAAAGTGGGAGTGTGACATGAGTTACTTCGGCGCCGTAGCGCCTGGTACTCGGATGTTGGCTCGGGGCACATAAAAATATTATATGATCTCTAATGCTTTATTTTAGGGATTCCGGAATGTGAAAGATTGCCTTTTGATTTACCAGAAGAAGAGGAAGAATTGATAGCAGGTTATCAAACCGAGTAGAGATGTTCGATTTAATGGAACCAAATAGAATCTGCGCTGTGCTTTTCTTTTTTTAACATTGTTGCATTTGTTTGAAAGATTGGTGCATTGTATGATGATTCTTTCTTTTTTTAACATTGTTGCATTTGTTTGAAAGATTGGTGCATTGTATGATGATTCGGGACAATTTTGTGGTCTACTTTATTGCATAGGTTATATTGCTTTTGCAAAGAAGGACTTCAAAAATGATTTTGCATCATTTGATACTCTATTGTGTATTTGGATGAAGTTGCGGCAACAAACTTCTGTCCCAAATATTGTTGATCATAAATTTCAAATAAATTGTGGTTATAATTCCTCTAGAACTTCAAATAGACAATGACGATGTTGAATAACATGTTATGTGTTGTATTATTTCGACGCCGGACAAGATTCATTCATTCACATGGCACCAAATTCCAAATATTGTTTATCACAACTTTCAAAATAGATTGTGGCTATAATTCCTTTAGAACTTCAAGCAATGTCGAATAACATGTTACGTGTTGCAATAACTTGAATTCATTTTACTCGAACCTCACCTAAAATAAATCCCTGGGAAACCTCTGATAATAATGATTCATCACATTATTTGCAACGACATTCACAAAGCACCGTACCAAGCAGAAAAGGGGAGGGGGATAAATAATAATTATCCAACAAGCACCCAAAAACCTAACAACCAAAAATAATAATAGCCTATAGTGCCACACTTTACATACACACAATATTTACAAAGATAAAAATTTGAGAGTGATCGTAATCTGGACATTCTTTGTGGCCCAAAACATTTATATGCTCTAAACTTATGCCCAGCAACGCTGGGCACCATTACTAGTCAGAACATGATGTACATTCTACATTTGGTTCTGCACTCTTTTCTGTAATAGAGTTAGCATTTATATAGGGTTAGAACTAGAGAAATAAAAAATGATAATACAGGTAATTATGACCTTGCATGTTACCGCAGAGATGGTTAAGAGTTTTAGGAAGCTTTTCAAGAGGACCTCTTACACCAAAGCCTAGGTAGGATCTTCCTTCCATTCCTTTCTTTTTCTGAAAATTAAGATTCTTTACTGCTTACATTTGTTTTTTTTTTTTTTTTGAAGGCAAGATATTTTTATTTTTTTTAATAGTATGTAGTAAATACATTTATTTAAGGCTCCAAAATAGCCAGATAGCCTAAACGTGTCAACACGGGTGCTCAAAAGCCCAAGTGTGGCGGCAGAAAATAGAACCATTCCAGAAGTTCATTGAAAGCAAATATCCCAATAATACATGAAGATGCCGCCACCTAAAACCACCGAAAATCTGGTAGACAAATGTAGAGGCTGAAGGGGTGTCTTCCCGCGCGTTAACTTGGCCCCAAAATTCACATCTGCAAAAGGATACTACAAGGAGGCAGCTTACTCTTTTCCTCTTGCTGTACTAGGAGATAAGTTGTCTCACTATCTTCTCCAAAAGCCAATGCCTTCTAGAGGCCTCCCCAAAGGGTGGTCTACTACTTCTGCCTCTACCTTTAGTCACCTGCTTGGGCATCATCCTCATTATACTCAACCAACCGGTAACCGGATAAGCGGAAGATAGTGAATGCATTTGGTCCTCCCCGATCCAAATGCCTCCGATTTTCCCTTAAGTATGGCCTTCTTTCATAATGCTGCCTCTTGCAACCACACCCTTCTTCTAGCTGGGATAGAAGTGAGCCAACATGAAAAAACTAAACTCCTTCAAGATACAATATTAGGGCATCCAAAATCTGTTAGAATCAGAGACCAAGCGAAGCAATGCTGCCACATTCCACCAACGCCTTCCATGACCTCACCAACACCCAAGCGAAGGCAACCTGTTTCTTGTAAGTCGCTTTGCACTCCTTGAGCATCCACCGGAAAGTTTCATACAAAGGGACAACACAAGAACTAAGATGCTAAATACAACACAAGTCTGCTCAGCCTCCGAAAATCATTGCAAAATAAAAGTGCCTAAGATGCCGGCTGAATAAGTCTTGGGCACCAATCTCTCAATGATCAGCCTGCAGTCGAGAAGAAACGTGCCATACCCCAAGTTCTGGCCAGTGCCTTAGCAGACACAACGATGAGAGGCCACATTTGCTCAAGTTAGTTTGTCGCTCCAACTAATCTCGATGCCTTAACATGTCAGCTGAGAAAGAAGCATTTTCTTTTCATGTTCATAAACTGGAGAAAACTCAACTGGTTGCTATGGCAGACACCTCTCCAAGATAGGAGCTATAATCCGAAGTACCTCAAAGCCCCCAAATTGCAGTGAGTGCAATAAATTTCCTTGCCTGCAGTGAGTGCAGCCTTTCTAACCTGACCTGAATCTGATGAAAGAACTAGCCAAGCAGCCCACAAAAGAGAAGGATGTAAATCGTACCATAGAACCCCATGTTGGAAACTCCTCCAGCAGCATCAACCGAGCAAGAAAGATTGATGCAGAATGGCGACTCCACTAGCTGGTTTGATCACAGAAAAACAAGCAAGAAGGCTTCCTGACCTCAGGTCTTGTGCTGGACAGGTATCTTCAGAAGTTTAGGCGAACATCCAAGATGCCTCTGCTACAAGATTTGAAGCTGCGTCCACCTTCAGAAAATCTGCAAAGAAGCCACCGAATGAAGAAGCCAGTAGCCAGGTTTTCCACTGGCTACTCGTCCAGCAACCAAGATGCCATATTGAGTAAAGACATTGAGTGATAACCAACTACACCACAAAACCATATTGAGTAAAGACATTATTCTACCTCAATTGGAGAATAGGCCAATGTGTTCAAGACAAAACCCAGCAATTCCAGTACCATTATGCGCCAAATTCGAGCTGTTCTCATGATATAAGTCAAGAGTATTAGTTGTTTTTACTTATGCAATGTTTTTGTGGTGTAGTTGGCTATCACGTCAGTCTCACACACTGAAGGTCTCCAGTTCAAATCTGGGCAAAACCAATTCAAATTTAGTTGATTCAATAATTAAGAACTAGTAATGGTGCCCAGCGTTGCTGGGCATAAGTAGAAGCCTATAAATATTTTGACCATAATGAGAGAAGCGTGTAGTAATAACGATGGCTAGTATGTAGATGATACACATGCATCACCTACCGTCTAGCATTGTTAGGTTTTGCTTGGAAACATGTAGATGATACACATGCATCACCTACCGTCTACACCGCACAACGATAAGCCTAGCATGGAATCTTGGCCATCTTGTGGCATCAAATTTTGACCATTGGATCACTTTCGTGAAAAAAGGCACCGTCGAACATTTCTTGAAAAAAAAGAAGTGAAAAATATAAACCTCTTCATAATAATTAAACTGTGCAAGCAAATAATGTGTATTTCTAAGGCTTTTAATTTTCCTGGGATACTTGAAGCAAGATAGGTTGAAGCAGATGGGTGACACCGATGCTGAAGATTGAGGAAGTACATGCCATGGTATGACCATGCTTTTGATATATGTCTTTGGATTTTTGTCTGGTAGTGGCTATGGCGTGGCTACATATAGCACAGTCAAGATCACAAGAAAAAAACAAAGAGACTCTTTTAAGAAAAGGATGACCGAAACTCTCTAGTATGATAAAGCCATTGGGGCTACTCTGTGAATCAAAAAAATTAGATGCTGCAACCCCCATTTCGAGCATTTGCCTTGGCCGTAAATCGATACCCTCTACCATGATGAGCGTGGCAAACATGAAGCGAATTGCAGAGCTCCATTGAGCTTTTGATCCGGTCATTTCGTTACCTATCTCGGACCTAGTACGGTTAGAAAAGGCTTGGAATAGCTTGGGCGTTTTCTATAAATCTTACCTTAGCTCGAAGTTTCAAAGCGGTTCGGGGACCTAGGATGTTGTTCAAGAAGGCTGTGAAGCAAACCATATCCTCTTCAAACCCTACCCTCTTCAAATCTGTGGTAAACACAAACCAACGGAATGATGCTATGGCGATTACCGAGTTTTGAAGCTCTGTTGATGCATGCCATTCTGCAATGCTGCCAATCTGCCGGAAGCTAATCTCTGCGCCTCTGCAGCTTTTGTTCTAGAGCCTGGCCGTGCGTTTTTCCTTCCTCTCAACCCTAAAACTTTGTGACATGGCATCATCCTCACCATCCGTTTCGTCAAATCTGGACCGTCCAAATTAGGGCTGGGTCCAACACTTACACAATAACATTATAATACTAGTAATGGTACCCAGCCTTGCTGGGCATAAATTAGGAACCTTTAATTTCTTTCTTTTTTTATTCTCCCTTTTTTTTTCTAACCCCGTTCTCCCTCCCTTTGCCTACCCTTTCCCCTTCCCCTTTTTTTCTTTCTCTTTTTCTTATCAGCTTTTTCCCTTACTTTTTATCTTTCCCCGCTCTTCCCATTTTTCCACTACTCTCTTTCCCACATCCCCATTTGTTCCCTCTTTAGCTCCCATTGGCGCTTAGCGCCGAGGCCGCTCAGGCCCGCCTGGCGGATGGATGGCGATGGATGGCGCTTCTGGGCAAGAAGGATGGCGCCCGTGTGCTCGAGTGGGATGTCCGCCAAGGCTGCAGATACCGGGGTGCCGGGCGCCTTGGCGCAGTGGCCGAGGATGGGTGAGGAGGCACTGGATGGGCTTATTTCCCCAGCGTTTTTTTCAGCCGCTTTCCCCGCGCCCGGGCGATTGGCGCGGGGGCTCGCTTTCCAAAGACCCAGCCAGAAGAGGTTACGGTTCGAGCCGCTTGGTGAAGCCTTAATGGCCGGAGGTATGAAGGTATGTTTGTTGCTTGTGCAACAAAGATGGACTTTTTTTGGACTATGGAGAAGCCATAGTCATCCCGGCAAACGCTTTTTCCGTGGTTTTAACCGGCCGCGATGGTTGTGTTCTCTCACGCTGTGCTTTTGGTTTAAGGGCTTCGCCCATGCTTGTTTGGACTTCGGTCCGGGACTTCGTCCCTTATGTATTTTCGGGTCCCATAACCCTATTGGGTTAGTGGGCGTTAAAATTTTTCCTTCCTTCCCCTTCCTTCCTTCCTTTCCTTTTCCCCTTCCTCTTCCTTTTCCTTTTCCTTTTCTCTTCCCGTTTCTCATGCATTTTTTAAGTTCTCTTTTTTTACCTTTTCATGTGCCCTTTTCTTCCTTTCCCCACCCTCTTCCTCTTGATCACGTGCCCTTTTCCCCATCTCTTTTCCCATTTTCTCTCCTCTTTTCCTCATGCTCTTTTTGCTTTTCCCTTCTCCTTTTTTCCTTCCCTTTTCCTTTCAACTTTCCATTCCTTTTTTTCATACTTTCCCCACCCTTTTGTTTTGCGCGATGTTCCCTTTTTCCCTTTCCTTTCTCTTTCCCCTTCCTTTACATTTTCCCTTATTCATATGCCTCTTTCCATTCCCTTTTTCTCTAACCTTTTTTATGTACCCTTTTTTTCCTTCTTTTCCCCATCTTCTTCCCTTTTTCCCCTTTCCACTTTCTCCTTTCTTGTTTCTTTTTCTTTTCCCTTTCCCATACTCTTTTTCCCTTTCTTTTTCTATTTCCTCACCTTTTCCCTCTTTCCCTTTTTCTCGTTGCCCTTTTCTCCTTCCTCTTTTCCTATTCCTTGCTCCCTACCCTTTGTCTATTCTAATTTCCCCACCTTTTTCTCCATTTTTCCATCCTTTTCCTCTTCCTTTTTCTTTTTTTTGCTTTTTTTTTTCTCTTTCTTCACCCTTTCTCTTTTCCCCTTTTTTTCACGCCCTTTCCTTTTTCTCTTTTTTCGTTCCTTTTCCCAAGTTCTCTTTTTCCCTTTTCCCCTCTCTTTTTCCTTTTTACTTTTCTTTTCCCATAGACTTTGCAACCTTTTCTTATTTTCCCTTTACCTTTTTCTCCTTTTCTCACCTTTTACTTCTTACCCTTCTGCGGTGCTCTTTTTTTCCTTTCAAACCCTCGCCCTATTCTATTCCTTTTTCTATTTTTTCTTTTTATCATTTCCATTTTCCTTTTCTCCTTCTCTTTTCCTTTTTCTTGACCTTTACTTTATTCCTTACATGGCTTTTTCCCTTTTCCCCTTTTCCTTTCATCGTTTTCCTTTTCCTTCCCCCTCTTCCTTTTCCCTTTTCCTTTTCCCTTTTCGTTTTCCTTTTCCCTTCCCTCTTCCTTTTCCCCTTTCTTCGTTTTCCTTTTCCCTTCCCTCTTCCTTTTCCTTTTCCCTTTTCCCTTTCATCGTTTTCCTTTTTTTCCCTTTTCCTTTTCCCTTTTCCCTTTTCCCTTTTTCCTTGATTTGTTTTTCCTTTTTTCCTTTTCTTTTCTCTTTTTTTGGGCTTTTCCCTTTTCCCTTTTCATCATTTTTCCTTTTATCTTTCCCTTTTCCTCCTTTTCCTTTTTTTCTTTGAGACTAGTTTTCCTTTTCTCCCTTTTCCTTTTCCTTTCCCTTTTCCTTTTCCCTTTTCCCTTTTCCCTTTTCCCTTTCATCTTTTTTTTCCTTTTCCCCTTTTCCTTTTCCCTTTTCCTTTTCCCTTTTCTAAGATAAGATATGCAAATAATTCTTTCTGAAATTACTCGATTTTAAAAAGATCAATTATGGAATCCAACCAAGTTATATTGGCATTCAGTTTCCCTATTTGTCTAGTACAAACGGAAAAGCTTTCCTATGTTTCCACAATATGATAAGTGATTGATTGATATGTTTTTGCGCCAAGTAAAAACCAATACCTTGTTTGAGATCGTGGAAGAAATCAAGATAATACAATTGCTTATGGGCATTATCATAAGAAAAATGTAAAAGTTTAAAATAATATTAAATTGACACATTATACACAATTGTTACATGGTTTTGCCTTCAACTTGAAGGAGGCCTTCATTGTGTTAGGATCGACGTGATAACCAACTACACCACAAAGCCATATTGAGTAAAGACATTCTTCTAGAGAAATTTGAGAATAGGCCAATGTGTTCAAGACAAAACCCGCAATTCCAACCATTCATTATATTGTGCATGCCCAAGCGTAGTATTAGTTGTTTTAGTTATGCAATGGTATTTGGGAGTGTTTTACTTATGCAATGGTTTTTTGATTTGTTTTTGAAAATCACGCCAGGGCTTGAGTTGATTCGTAAAAATATGCAAATTTTTAAAATCTTGTTCAATGTCTCCAACCAAGTTATATTGGCAAATTTCCTATTTTGTCTAGTACAACCGGATTTGAGATTAGAAATATTTATTGATTGATATTTTTTTCGGAAGTTCCCCGAGGCCTATCAAGAAATGGATAATCCAACCAAGCTTTCTGGTTTTCAAACCTTAAATTGGGGGTAATTTGAGGGTTATGAAGGGGTAGGTAAAAAAAGCCTTTTATTAATTTCCAATCCATGGAAACAAGATTAGGATTGATGTCTAGTTTTTGGAAACCAATTTAAAAAAAAAGCTCCAATACGTTCTTTGATAGATATGTTTTTGAGTTAAAAGGCAGGACAAGTGATTGTTTGAGGAAGAAAAAATCAAGATAATACAATTGCTTATGGGCATTATCATAAGAAATGTAAAAGTTTAAAAAGATATTAAATTGACATATTGGATCACAATTGTTACACTAAGCATTTGGCGGAGACCGGGGCTTTAGCACGGCTTGATAACCAACTACATCACAAAACCATATTGAGTAAAGACATTCTTCTAAAAATTGGACCAGGGCCAACATCACAAAACCAAATTCAATATTGGTAGGTGAAAAGAGCATTTGAGTTGTTTTACTTATGCAATGGTTTTTGGTGTAGTTGGCTATCACGCCGGGCGATCATCAAAACCACCCGCTAGAAGAAAGGGCATCCAAATAAATAATTTAAATTTGGAATAATTAAGGTATATGCAAATAATTATTTCTGAAATTACTCGGTTTTAAAAGATCAATTATGGAATCCAACCAAGTTATATTGGCATTCCGATGCTCCTATTGTGTCTAGTATCTTGGGTTTTTCTATGTTTCCACAATATGACAAGTGATTGATTGATATGTTTTTGCGCCAAGTAAAACCAATACCTTGTTTGAGATTCTTGGAAGAAATCAAGATAATACAATTGCTTATGGGCATTATCATAAGAAATGATGAAAAGTTTAAAATCCGATTAAATTGACACATTATACATAATTGTTACATGGTTTTGCTATCACTTTGAAAACCTTAAAAAAGGTGTTAGACGATGTGATAACCAACTACACCAAAAAGCCATATTGAGTAAAGACATTTTTCTACCTCAATTTGAGAATAGGCCAATGTGTTCAAGACAAAACCCAAGAATTCCAAAGCACCATTATGCGCCAAATTCAAGCTCTCATGATATATATCAAGAGTATTAGTTGTTTTACTTATGCAATGGTTTTGTGGTGTAGTTGGCTATCACGCCAGCCTCACACACCGAAGGTCTCTAGTTCAAATCGGGTAAAACCAATTTAAATTTAGTTGATTCAATAATTAAGAATATGCAAATAATTTTTCTAAAATTACTCGTTTTAAAAGATCAATTATGGAATCCAACCAAGTTATATTGGCATTCCGGTTTCCCTATTGTGTCTAGTACAAACTGTAAAAGCTTTACTATGTTTCCACAATATGAAAAGTGATTGATTGATATGTTTTTGCGCCAAGTAAAAACCAATACGTTGTTTGAGATCGTGGAAGAAATCAAGATAATACAATTGCTTATGGGCATTATCATAAGAAATGTAAAAGTTTAAAAGCGATTAAATTGACATATTATACACAATTGTTACATGGTTTTGCCCAGACTTGAACCAGAGACCTTCAGTGTGTTAGACTGACGTGATAACCAACTACATCACAAAACCATATTGAGTAAAGACATTCTTCTACCTCAATTGGAGAATAGGCCAACGTGTTCAAGACAAAACCGTGCCAAACTCATGATATATGTCAAGAGTATTAGTTGTTTTTACTTATGCAATGGTTTTGTGGTGTAGTTGGCTATCACGTCAGTCTCACACACTGAAGGTCTCCAGTTCAAATCTGGGCGAAACCAATTTAAATTTAGTTGATTCAATAATTAAGTATATGCAAATAATTATTTCTGAAATTACTCAGTTTTAAAAGATCAATTATGGAATCCAACCAAGTTATATTGGCATTCCAGTTTCCCTATTGTGTCTAGTACAATCCACAATATGACAAGTGATTGATTGATATGTTTTTGCGCCAAGTAAAAACCAATACCTTGTTTGAGATCGTGGAAGAAATCAAGATAATACAATTGCTTATGGGCATTATCATAAGAAATGTAAAAGTTTAAAAGCGATTAAATTGACACATTATACACAATTGTTACATGGCTTTGCTCAAACTTGAACCGGAGACCTTCAGTATGTTAGACTGACGTGATAACCAACTACACCACAAAACCATATTGAGTAAAGACATTCTTCTACCTCAATTGGAGAATAGGCCAATGTGTTCAAGACAAAACCAAAGAATTTCCTTTTCCATTATGCACCAAATTCAAGCTGCTCTCATGATATATGTCAAGAGTATTAGTTGTTTTACTTATGCAATGGTTTTGTGGTGTAGTTGGCTATCACGTCGGGTCTCACACAATGAAGGTCTCTAGTTCAAATCTGGGTAAAACCAATTCAAATTTAGTTGATTCAATAATTAAGAATATGCAAATAATAATTTTCTAAAATTACTCAGTTTAAAAGATCAATTATGGAATCCAACCAAGTTATATTGGCATTCCAGTTTCCTATTGTGTCTAGTACAACCTGAAAAGCTTTCCTATGTTTCCACATATGAAAAGTGATTGATTGATATGTTTTTGCGCCAAGTAAAACCAATACCTTGTTTGAGATCGTGGAAGAAATCAAGATAATACAATTGCTTATGGGCATTATCATAAGAAATGTAAAAGTTTAAAAAGCGATTAAATTGACACATTATACACAATTGTTACATGGTTTTGCGGAACTTGAACCGGAGACCTTCAAGGTGTTAGGACTGACGTGATAACCAACTACACCACAAAACCATATTGAGTAAAGACATTATTCTACCTCAATTGAAGAATAGGCCAATGTGTTCAAGACAAAACCCAACAATTCCAAAGCATTCATTATGCGCCAAATTCGAGCTGCTCTCATGATATATGTCAAGAGTATTAGTTGTTTTTACTTATGCAATGGTTTTGTGGTCTTGTTGGCTATCACGTCAGTCTCACACACTGAAGGTCTCCAGTTCAAATCTGGGCAAAACCAATTCAAATTTAGTTGATTCAATAATTAAGAATATGCAAATAATTCTTTCTGAAATTACTCAGTTTTAAAAGATCAATTATGGAATCCAACCAAGTTATATTGGCATTCCAGTTTCCCTATTTTGTCTAGTACAAACTGGAAAAGCTTTTCTATGTTTCCACAATATGACAAGTGATTGATTGATATGTTTTTGCGCCAAGTAAAAACCAATACCTTGTTTGAGATCGTGGAAGAAATCAAGATAATACAATTGCTTATGGGCATTATCATAAGAAATGTAAAAGTTTAAAAGCGATTAAATTGACACATTATACACAATTGTTACATGGCTTTGCCCGAACTTGAACCGGAGGCCTTCAGTGTGTTAGACTGATGTGATAACCAACTACACCACAAAGCCATATTGAGTAAAGACATTCTTCTACCTCAATTTGAGAATAGGCCAATGTGTTCAAGACAAAACCCAGCAATGCCAAATTCAAGCTGCTCTCATGATATATATCAAGAGTATTAGCTGTTTTTACTTATGCAATGGTTTTGTGGTGTAGTTGGCTATCACGTCAGTCTCACACACTGAAGGTCTCTAGTTCAAATCTGGGCGAAACCAATTTAAATTTAGTTGATTCAGTAATTAAGAATATGCAAATAATTCTTTCTAAAATTACTCAGTTTTAAAAGATCAATTATGGAATCCAACCAAGTTATATTGGCATTCCAGTTTCCTATTGTGTCTAGTACAAACTGGAAAAGCTTTACTATGTTTCCACAATATGAAAAGTGATTGATTGATATGTTTTTGCGCCAAGTAAAAACCAATACGTTGTTTGAGATCGTGGAAGAAATCAAGATAATACAATTGCTTATGGGCATTATCATAAGAAATGTAAAAGTTTAAAAGCGATTAAATTGACATATTATACACAATTGTTACATGGTTTTGCCCAGACTTGAATTAAAGAGACCTTGTTACATGGTGTGTTAGACTGACGTGATAACCAACTACATCACAAAACCATATTGAGTAAAGACATTCTTCTACCTCAATTGGAGAATAGGCCAACGTGTTCAAGACAAAACCGTGCCAAACTCATGATATATGTCAAGAGTATTAGTTGTTTTTACTTATGCAATGGTTTTGTGGTGTAGTTGGCTATCACGTCAGTCTCACACACTGAAGGTCTCCAGTTCAAATGGCTAAAACCAATTTAAATTTAGTTGATTCAATAATTAAGTATATGCAAATAATTATTTCTGAAATTACTCAGTTTTAAAAGATCAATTATGGAATCCAACCAAGTTATATTGGCATTCCAGTTTCCCTATTTTGTCTAGTACAAACTGGAAAAGCTTTTCTATGTTTCCACAATATGACAAGTGATTGATTGATATGTTTTTGCGCCAAGTAAAAACCAATACCTTGTTTGAGATCGTGGAAGAAATCAAGATAATACAATTGCTTATGGGCATTATCATAAGAAATGTAAAAGTTTAAAAGCGATTAAATTGACACATTATACACAATTGTTACATGGCTTTGCTCAAACTTGAACCGGAGACCTTCAGTATGTTAGACTGACGTGATAACCAACTACACCACAAAACCATATTGAGTAAAGACATTCTTCTACCTCAATTGGAGAATAGGCCAATGTGTTCAAGACAAAACCCAGCAATTCCTTTTCCATTATGCACCAAATTCGAGCTGCTCTCATGATATATGTCAAGAGTATTAGCTGTTTTTACTTATGCAATGGTTTTGTGGTGTAGTTGGCTATCACGTCAGTCTCACACACTGAAGGTCTCCAGTTCAAATCTGGGTAAAACCAATTCAAATTAAGTTGATTCAATAATTAAGAATATGCAAATAATTCTTTCTGAAATTACTCAGTTTTAAAAGATCAATTATGGAATCCAACCAAGTTATATTGGCATTCCAGTTTCCCTATTGTGTCTAGTACAAACTGGAAAAGCTTTCCTATGTTTCCACAATATGAAAAGTGATTGATTGATATGTTTTTGCGCCAAGTAAAAACCAATACCTTGTTTGAGATCGTGGAAGAAATCAAGATAATACAATTGCTTATGGGCATTATCATAAGAAATGTAAAAGTTTAAAAGCGATTAAATTGACACATTATACACAATTGTTACATGGCTTTGCCCGGACTTGAACCGGAGACCTTCAGTGTGTTAGACTGACGTGATAACCAACTACACCACAAAACCATATTGAGTAAAGACATTATTCTACCTCAATTGAAGAATAGGCCAATGTGTTCAAGACAAAACCCAGCAATTCCAGTACCATTATGCGCCAAATTCGAGCTGCTCTCATGATATATGTCAAGAGTATTAGTTGTTTTTACTTATGCAATGGTTTTGTGGTCTTGTTGGCTATCACGTCAGTCTCACACACTGAAGGTCTTCAGTTCAAATCTGGGCAAAACCAATTCAAATTTAGTTGATTCAATAATTAAGAATATGCAAATAATTCTTTCTGAAATTACTCAGTTTTAAAAGATCAATTATGGAATCCAACCAAGTTATATTGGCATTCCAGTTTCCCTATTGTGTCTAGTACAAACTGGAAAAGCTTTCCTATGTTTCCACAATATGACAAGTGATTGATTGATATGTTTTTGCGCCAAGTAAAAACCAATACCTTGTTTGAGATCGTGGAAGAAATCAAGATAATACAATTGCTTATGGGCATTATCATAAGAAATGTAAAAGTTTAAAAGCGATTAAATTGACACATTATACACAATTGTTACATGGTTTTCAACTTTTAAAGGCCTTCAGTGTTTCTAAAGATAACCAACTACACCACAAAGCCATATTGAGGTTAAGAATATCTTAACCAATTTGAGAATAGGCCAATGTGACAAGACAAAATATGGAGTCGCCACATTCAATCTTTCCCTCCTCATGATATAATCAGGAGATTCCAACGTGGGTTCTTTTTAGATGCAAATGGTTTTCTTTTGTGGGTTGCTTTGGCTAGTTCAAGTAAAACTTTAAATTTAGTTGATTCCTTGTCAAAGAATTTTCTTAAAATTTATTCGGGCATTTAAGGAAATTTATTGCAATTCAACGCAATTTGGCCTTTTAAAGGCATTTTTGAAAAGCTCCTATCTTGGGAGGTTTTTATGCCATAGCACCTAGTTGTTTTTTTTTATAGTTTATTAAATATGAAAAATTGAAATATGTTTTTCATAAGTAAAATATGGTAAAGTTTGTTTGAGATCGCGGAAGAAATCAAGATAATTGATTGCTTATGGCATTATCATAAGAAATGTAAAAGTTTAAAACCGATTAAATTGGGGTATGGCATACACAATTGTGACATGGTAGGCTGGTCACAATTGAGAGATTGGTGCTTCAAGACAAACAAACCGATGATCTTAGGCACTTTATTTCACAAAATGATTTGAGTAAAAGACATTCTTCTACTATGTTGTATTAGGCATCTTGGTTCAAGTGGTTGTTTCTTTGTATGAAACTTTCAAGAGTAGATGGTGGATGCATTTAATGGTGTGCAAAGTGAGTTTACAAGAAACATTAAATTGCCTTAGCTCGGGTGTTGGTGAGGTCTTGGTCAAGGTTTAAAAACCAATTTAAATTTAGTTGATTCAATAATTGATTATATGCAAATAATTATTTCTGAAATTTCTTTTAAAATCAATTTTGAAATCCAATTATTGTTATATTGGAAAGAGTTTGGCTTTTCATGTTGGCTCACCTATCTATCCAAACAAGAAGAAGGATTGATTGATATGGAGGCGATCAAGAAAAAAGGCAATACCTTTAAGGGGAAAATCCGAGGCATTTATGAAATCAAGATAATGCAAATAATGCTTATGGGCATTGGTTGATAAGAAATGTGATGAATTATTTAAAAACCAAGATTAAATTAGACACATTATCATAACCACATATTTTGTCTAGTACAAAGGGGAGGCCCCTAGAAGTTTCCACAATTTGAGAGTGATTGATAACAATACACCACCAGTAACCAATTGGAAGAAAAAGACAATTCTTATCCTAAGAAAGTATCCTTTTGAATAGTGGGTTTGGGGTGTTTCAAGAAGACCCCCCTTCAAATCTACATTTTGACTACCAACATTTTCAATTGGAAATTGGTGGCAACATCGTTCAAGACATAACATCATGGGATATCTTTGGATGAAGAGAATGATGTTTGTTTTCCATTCCACACTTATGCAATGGTTTTGTGGTGTAGTTGATCACGCTTAGGCTATCACACTTTAAAGGTCTCTAGTTCAAATAAATAAAACCAATTACAAATTTATTGATTCAAAAATAAAAATATGCTTGCCTTCAAAAAAAAAAAAAAAAAAAATTACTCGGTTTTAAAAGATCAATTATGGAATCCAACCAAGTTATATTGGCATTCCAGTTTCCCTATTGTGTCTAGTACAAACTGGAAAAGCTTTCCTATGTTTCCACAATATGACAAGTGATTGATTGATATGTTTTTGCGCCAAGTAAAAACCAATACCTTGTTTGAGATCGTGGAAGAAATCAAGATAATACAATTGCTTATGGGCATTATCATAAGAAATGTAAAAGTTTAAAAGCGATTAAATTGACATATCTTATATTATAATGTTATGCCCGTAATTCTTGGATCAAGCCCTAATTTGAATGGTCGAAATCAACCGAAAGTGCATCACAAAACCAGATTTATTAAAGACATTTACCACCACCATGATTGGAAGAATTTTGATCTGTTCAAGGGAAAGGGAAAAGGGGAAAGGAAAAGGAAGAGACAAAAGAGATAATGTGAAGGGTAAAAGGCAACCTGGTGGTGTAGTTGGAGAAAAGCAAAGGGAAAAGGGTGGAGATAAGAGAAGAGAAAAGGAATGAAAAATGAAAAGGGAAAGAAGAAAGAAAAAAGGAGGTGGAAAAATTACTTGGGGAAAGGGCACGAGGGAAAAGGAAGAGATAAAGTGGTAAAGGGAAGAGGAAAGGGCACATGAAAAAAAAAAGGAAGAAGGAAAGATTCAAGAAAGGGGAAAAGGGAGGAGAAAAAAGCATAGAAAAATGGAAGAAAAAAAAGGGCATGGGGAAAAGGAGAAAAGAGAAGTTTTGAAGAAAGAGGAAAAGGGTTAAAAAGGAAAGGAAAAAGGAAAAGGAAAAGGAAAAGGAAAAGAAAAAGGAAAAGGAAAAGGAAAAAGGAAAGGAAAAGGAAAAAGAAAAGAAAAGAAAAGGAAAAGGAAAAGGAAAAAAAAAAGAGTGGGAAATGGAAGGAAAAAAAAAATCGTCGCAAAAAAAGGGGAAGAGGAAAAAGATTGGGAAAATGAGAAAGAGGGAAAAAGGGAGAACTAAAGAAAAGGATGGGGAGAAGGGAAAATAAGGAAAGTGAGTTTCCTTAAAAAATTAAAAGGAAAAAAGGGGAAAGGGAAAAAAAAAAAGGCATGAGAAAAAAGGGAAAAAGGGAAACAAGAAAAGGGAAGGGGAAAATCCATGAGATAAAAAGGGAAGAGGAAAATGGGGAGAAATAGAAAAAAAAAAAAGGAAAAAAAAAAAGGGGAAGAGAGAAAGGTGGGGAAAAGAGGAAAATGAGTATAGGGAAAATAGAAAAAGAAAACAAAATGTGGAAAAAGGTATGGGAAAAGGGAAAAGGAAAAAGAAAAGGAAGGAAAAAAAAGGGCTAACGAGGAAAGGACTTAAAAGAAAAAAAAAAAAAAAAAAAAAATCCATTAGGGAAGGCAAAAAGAGAAGAGAAGCGGGGGAGCAGAGGAGAAAGGGAAGAAAACATGGGAAAAGGAAAAAAAAAAAAAGTTTGGGAAAAAGAAAAAAAAAAATCACACGGAAAAAAAAAGAAGTGGGAAAAGGGTGGGAAAAGGAGGAAAAGGAAAAAAGGAAAAATGGAAAGAAGGAAAGGAGGAAAAAATGGAATTGGGAAAAAAGGGCTTTAAGAGTTGAGAAATGAAATGAAAAAGGAGGAAAAAGGAAAAAGGGGGATAGACCATTTGGAAAAAAAAAAAAGAGGAAAAATAGGAAAAGGAAAGAGAAAAAGGGAACATAGAAAAGGGGAAGGGAGAAAGGGTGAGGAGATGGGAAAAGGGAAAGAAAAAGGCATGGGAAACGGAGGGGAAAAAAGAAAAAGGGAGGAGAAAAGGGCACCCAAAATAAGGAAGAGTGAAAGGTCGAGGAAATGGAGGAAAAAAAAAAAAGGCATGGAAAACTTCGAAAGACTAAAAGATTGAGGAAAAGGGAAGGTATGGAAAAAGGGTGGGGAAAAGATAAGGCATGGAAAAGGGTGAAAAAAAAAGAAGGGCATGAAAAAGGAGAAGAAGGAAAGTGTGGGAAAAGGAGGAAAAGGAAAAAAAAAAAGGTTATCTTTAAAAGGAAAGAGGGAAAGGAAGGTTTTGGGTGGGGAAACAAGGAAACATATACTTAAAAAAAAATGGGGAAAAGAGAAAAGGTGGGGAAAAGAAAATGAGTATAGAAAAATTTGAAAAAAAAAAACAAATGTGGAAAGGTATGGGAAAAGGGAAAAGGAAAAGATGCTGAAGGAAAAAGGGCACGAGGAAAGGTTCGGAAAAGAAAAAAAAAAAGAAAAAAAATCCATTAGGAAAGGGAAAAGGGAATTTTTAGGAGCAGAGGAGAAAGGGGAAGAAAACATGGGAAAAGGAAAAGAAAAAAAAGGGGAAAAAAAAGAAAAAAAATCACCACTTGAAAAAAGAAGTGGAAAAGGGTGGGAGAAAAGGAGGAAAAGGGAAAGCACAGAAAAATGGAAAGAAGAAAGGGGTGGAAAAAAAGGGAAGGAAAAAAGAGAAGAGAAATGGAAAAGAAAAAAAGGAAAAAAAGGGAGAGGGCACGGAAAAAAAAAAAAAAGAGGAAAATAGGAAAAGGAAAGAGAAAAAGGAACATAGAAAAGGGGAAGGGAGAAAGGGTGAGGAGATGGGAAAAGGGAAGGTAAAAAGGGCATGGGAAACGGAGGGAAAAAGAAAAAGGGAGGAGAAAAGGGCAAAAATAAGGAAGAGGAAAAGAAGGAAATGGAGGAAAAGAAAAAGGGAAAATAGGCAAAAAAGCCTAAAGACTAAAAGATTGAGGAAAAGGGAAGGCATGGAAAAAGGGTGGGGAAAAGATAAGGCATGGAAAAGGGTGAAGGGAAAAGGAGAAGGGCATGGAAAAAGGAGAAGAAAAATTGGGGAAAGGAGGAAAAGGAAAGGGAAAATAAAAAAGGAAAAGGGAAAGGAAGGAAAGGGGTGGGGAAACAAGGAAACATATCTCTAAAAAAAAAAATGGGGAAGAGAGAAAGGTGGGGAAAAGAGGAAAATGAGTATAGGGAAAATATGAAAAAAAAACAAATTGGAAAGGTATGGGAAAAGGGAAAAGGAAAAGAAAAAAGGAAGGAAAAAGGGCTTACGAGGAAAGGATCTAAAGAAAAAAAGAAAAAAAAAAAAAAAATCCATTAGGAAAGGGAAAATGGAAGATTTGCGGGGGAAGAGGAGAAAGGGAAGAAAACATGGAAATGTTTGAAAAGAAAAAAAAAAAGGGGAAAAGAAAAAAAATCAACGGGAATTCTTATTTGGGGAAAGGGTGGGAAAAGGAGGAAAAGGAAAGCACAGTGAAAAATGGAAAGAAGAAAGGGGTGGAAAAAAAAGGGAAGGCCTTTTTTTTAAGAGAAGAGAAATGGAAAAAAAAAAAAGGAGGAAAAAAAAAAGGGGAAAAGGGGGGAGAGGGCACGAAAAAAAAAAAGAGGAAAATAGGAAAAGGAAAGAGAAAAAAGGGAACATAGAAAAGGGGTGGAGAAAGGGTGGAGGAGATGGAAAAAGGGAAGGTAAAAAGGCATGGTCAGGAGGGAAAAAGAAAGGGAGGAAAAAGGGCACCCAAAAAATAAGGAAGAGGAAAGGTGGAAATGGAGGAAAAGATAAATTAAAAATAGGCATGGGAAATTCTTTTCTTTGGTAAAAAGATTGAGGAAAAGGGAAGGCATGGA
Source organism: Isoetes taiwanensis (assembly GCA_021234155.1). Lineage (NCBI taxonomy): Eukaryota > Viridiplantae > Streptophyta > Lycopodiopsida > Isoetales > Isoetaceae > Isoetes > Isoetes taiwanensis. Next base: position 92,679 of record JAJEKV010000590.1, read on the forward strand.
AAAAGGGTGGGGAAAAGTAAGGCATGGAAAAGGGTGAAGGGAAAAGGAGAAGGGGCATGGAAAAAGGTGAAGAAGGAAAGTGGGGAAATGAGGAAGGGAAAGGGAAAAAGGTTTCGGGGAAAAAGGAAATAGGAAAAAGGAAGGAAAGTTATGGGGAAACATTGAAACATATTTTTAAAAAAAAAAAAAAAAAGCGAAAAGAAAAAAAGAAAAGTGTATAGAAAAATAAGAAAAAGTGAAATACGGGATAGAGCAAAAGAGAAATGGAAATGTAAAGAGAAAGGTGTAGGGCTTTTCTCATTATAGCCCAAAACATTTATGTGCTCAACTTTGAACTGGTACCATTACTAGTTATACACAACACAATTGTTACATGGTTTTGCCCAGACTTGAACCAGAGACCTTCAGTGTGTTAGACTGACATTCTCCTACCTCAATTGGAGAATAGGCCAATGTGTTCAAGACAAAACCCAAGCAATTCCAAACTCATTATGCGCCAAATTGAAGCTGCTCTCATGATATATGTCAAGAGTATTAAATGCTTTTACTTATGCAATGGTTTTGTGGTGTAGTTGGCTATCACGCTAATCTCACTAGTTCAAGGTCTCAGTTCAAATCTAGGCAAAACCAATTCAAATTTAGTTGATTCAATAATAATTAAGGATATGCAAATAATTCTTTCTGAAATTACTCAGTTTTAAAAGATCAATTATGGAATCCAACCAAGTTATATTGGCATTCCAGTTTCCTATTGTGTCTAGTACAAACTTGGAAAAGCTTTCCTATGTTTCCACAATATGAAAAGTGATTGATTGATATGTTTTTGCGCCAAGTAAAAACCAACACCTTGTTTGAGATCGTGGAAGAAATCAAGATAATACAATTGCTTATGGGTATTATCATAAGAAATGTAAAAGTTTAAAAGCGATTAAATTGACACATTATACACAATTGTTACATGGCTTTGCCCAGACTTGAAACGGAGACCTTCAGTGTGTTAGACAGATGTGATAACCAACTACACCACAAAACCATATTGAGTAAAGACATTCTTCTACCTCAATTGGAGAATAGGCCAATGTGTTCAAGACAAAACCCAACAATTCCAGTACCATTATGCGCCAAATTCGAGCTGCTCTCATGATATATGTCAAGAGTATTAGCTGTTTTTACTTATGCAATGGTTTTGTGGTGTAGTTGGCTATCATGTCAGTCTCACACACTGAAGGTCTCTAGTTCAAATCAAGTAAAACCAATTCAAATTTAATTGATTCAATAATTAAGAATATGCAAATAATTCTTTCTGAAATTACTCAGTTTTAAAAGATCAATTATGGAATCCAACCAAGTTATATTGGCATTCCAGTTTCCCTATTGTGTCTAGTACAAACTGAAAAAGCTTTCCTATGTTTCCACAATATGAAAAGTGATTGATTGATATGTTTTTGCGCCAAGTAAAAACCTACCTTGTTTGAGATCGTGGAAGAAATCAAGATAATACAATTGCTTATGAGCATTATCATAAGAAATGTAAAAGTTTAAAAGCGATTAAATTGACACATTATACACAATTGTTACATGGCTTTGCCCAGACTTGAACCGGAGACCTTCAGTGTGTTAGACTGACGTGATAACCAACTACACCACAAAACCATATTGAGTAAAGACATTCTCCTACCTCAATTGGAGAATAGGCCAATGTGTTGAAGACAAAACCCAGCAATTTCAGTACCATTATGCGCCAAATTCGAGTTGCTCTCATGATATACTAGTAATGGTGCCCTTGCTTGCTGGGCATAAGTTGGAAATCTATATGGACGAAAACCTATTCAGCTCAGACTCCTTTTCATAAATCTAATATGATAGAAACCAAGCCCAGCATTGTTGATCTTTAAGCTTTTAAAAAGATCAATTATGGAATACCCTTCCTATTATTTGCCTTTTGCTCTATTCCACATTTCCCTTTTCCCTCAAACCCTATACACTTTCCTATTTTTCCTTTTCCCATTTTTTTCTTATGAAACATGATTGATTTTTTTTTTTTTTTTTTAACCCCTTCTTGTTTGAGATCCTTTCCTTTTTCAAGACGAATTTTTCCTTTCATTTTTCATAAGAAATCCCATTTTTCCCTTTCTTTTACCCCTTCCTTTTTCTTTTCCTTCACTTTCCCTTTCCCTTTTCCCATCCCCTTTTGTTCGTTCTACACCACAAATGATAATGTGATAAGCAACTACACCACAAAACCATATTGAGTAAAGACATTCTTCTACCTCAATTGGAGAATAGGCCAATGTGTTCAAGACAAAACCCAAAGAATTCCAAGCACCATTATGCTTAAATTGAGCTGCTCTCATGATATATGTCAAGAGTATTAGCTGTTTTTACTTATGCAATGGTTTTGTGGTGTAGTTGGCTATCATGTCGCCTCACATAATGAAGGTTTCAGTTCAAATCATAAAACCAATTTAAATTTAGTTGATTCAGTAATTAAGAATATGCAAATAATTCTTTCTGAAATTACTCAGTTTTAAAAGATCAATTATGGAATCCAACCAAGTTATATTGGCATTCCAGTTTCCCTATTGTGTCTAGTACAAACTGGAAAAGCTTTCCTATGTTTCCACAATATGAAAAGTGATTGATTGATATGTTTTTGCGCCAAGTAAATAGCAATACCTTGTTTGAGATCGTGGAAGAAATCAAGATAATACAATTGCTTATGAGCATTATGATAAGAAATGTAAAAGTTTAAAAGCGATTAAATTGACACATTATACACAATTGTTACATGGTTTTTGTTCGTTCTTTGAACCGAGACCTTTCATAGTTAGATCGACGTGATAACCAACTACACCACAAAACCATATTGAGTAAAGACATTCTCCTACCTCAATTGGAGAATAGGCCAATGTGTTCAAGACAAAACCCACCAATTCTCGCCAAATTCGAGCTGCTCTCATGATATATGTCGAGTATTTTTTTTTTACTTATGCAATGGTTTTGTGGTGTAGTTGGCTATCACGTCGATCTTACACTTTTGAAGGTCTCCAGTTCAAACTGGGTAAAACCAATTTAAATTTAGTTGATTCAATAATTAAGAATATGTAAATAATTCTTTCGAAATTACTCAGTTTTAAAAGATCAATTAAGGAATCCAACCAAGTTATATTGGCATTCCTATTCCCCTAGTACAAACCGAAAAGCTTTCCTATGTTTCCACAATATGAAAAGTGATTGATTGATATGTTTTTGCGCCAAGTAGAAACCAATACCTTGTTTGAGATCGTGGAAGAAATCAAGATAATACAATTGCTTATGGGCATTATCATAAGAAATGTAAAAGTTTAAAAGCGATTAAATTGACACATTATACACAACTAGTTAAGGTGCCCAGTGTTGCTGGGCATAGCTAGAAACTGTGAATGACATACTGGAGCAATTGTTAAATGGATTCTTGTTTTTAAATTTGGATAATCAAGAGCATTCGACCACATTTCGCACTTCCCCTTATCTTTTCCGTTTTCCTTTTTCATTTTGCCTTTGTCTACTATTTTTTTTTTCCTATTTCCCCTTTTCCCTTTTTACATTTTTCATTTTTCCTTTTTTTTTTTTTTTTTTCCATTATTCCATTTCCTTTTTTTTTTTTTTTTGTTTCCCTTTTCCCCCATTTTTCCTTTTCCCTTTTTTTTCCCTTTCTCTATTCCAATTTTCTTGCCCTTTTTTTCCTTGTGCCCTTTCCCCTTTTTTTTATTTCTTTCAACTTTTTTCCCCACCTTCTCTTTTCTCAAGTTTTCCTTCTAAGTTTTCCTTTCCTTTCCCTTTTTTCCCCATTTTTCCTTTCTCCCACCTTTTCTTTTTTCCCTTTTTTCCTTTTCCTCTTTTTGTTCTTTTTCTTTTTTCCCTTTCCTCCCTTTTTGCCATTCCTTATTTTTCTTTTTTTTTTTCCCCTTTTTTTTCCATGTCAATATTTTTTCCTTTTTTCCCTTTCTCAAACCCTTCTTTTCCTTTTTCCCCCATGTCCCTTTTCCTTTTTTTCATTCTTTTTTCCCTTTTTTCCTATATCTTTTTTTTTTTTCCCTTCCCCTTTTTTCCTTTCCATTTCTTTCCCTTTTTCCATTTTTTTCCCTTTTTTTTTTTTTTTTCCTTTTCCTGTCCTTTTTCCCTTTCCATTTTTTTTTTCCATCCTTTTTTCTCCCCTCCCACATGCCCTTTTTTCCATTTTCCTCTCCCCTTTCTTTTCCTTTTTTCAATTTCATTTCTCCTCTTTCTTCCTTTTTTTCCCTTTTTCCCTTTCCTTTTTTTTCCCTTCCCTTTTCTTTTTCCCTTTTCTCCCCATTTCCCTTATGTTTATTTTCCTTTTCTCCCCTTTTCCCATCCCTTTCCTTTTTTTCCCTTCCTTTTACCCTTTTCCTCATCCTTTTCCCCCTTTCCTCCCCTTTTCCCTCATTCATTGTTCATTTTTTCCTTTATTTCTCTCTTTTTAAACTTCTCCTTCTTTTTTTTCTCTTTTTTTTTGTCCTTTTTTCTATTTCCTTTTTCCCTTTCCATCCCTTCTCTCCTCCTTTTTTTTTCTTTTATTCCTTTTTTGCCTTTATCTCCTTCCCCTTTTTTCCTCCTTTCCCACCTTTTTCCCTCCTTTTTTTCCCCATTTTCCTTTCCTTTTCCACTCCCTCCTTCCTCCCTTTTTCCTTTTTTTCCCTTTTTGTCCTCACCCTTTCCCTCTTTCCTTTTTTCATTTTTTCCTTTATTTTCTCTCTCCTTTTCCTTCCTATTTTCTCTACCCTTTTCCTTTATCCCCTTTTTTTCAACACCCTTTTATCTCCTCCCTATCCTCATCCTTTTTTTTCCCTTCCCGGTGTTCCTTTTCATAGTGTCCTTTTTACCTTTTTTTTTCCCTTTCCTTTTTTTTCTCTTTTTCCCCTTTCCTTTTTCTTTTCTTTTTTCCCCCTTTTCCTTTCCCATTTTTTTTTTTCTTTTTTTTTTCCTTTTTTTTTGCCATTTTCTCCTCCCTTTTTCCTTTTTCCTTTCCTCCTTTCCTTTCCTCTTGACATTAGAGCATGGCCAATCATGGTGGAAGGAAGTTGTGCGATAAATCTCAACCTCCGAATGCAATCGGATGATCTTAACCATCCAAATTAGGGTTTCATTCATGACATACTTACGCTATAACATCCTATATTATAATGTTATTGTGTAAGTGTTGGACCCAACCCTAATTTGGGCCTTCCGCATTTGATCAAGCCAATGGAGGAGATGATGCCCGCCATATCCTTAAGATAACTTGGGTTTTTTTTTTTGCTAGGGGTTTTTTGGGCCATCGCACCTTTGAGCTGCTAGCTCATTCGTTTCCACCGGATATGCGGGGCATAGGGCGGATGTCAAAATTAATCTGTTTATCCATCACTTAAAGACATGTCCGGGCGAAGATGATTCAGAGAAAGGGGGGCGGATTGCCATGGGGAAAGAGCTTAGAAAAAAAGACGATTCGAAGAGAAAAAGGAAGATAAGAATAGGCCGGATTGCTAGCCAGGGGCAAAAAGTTTAAGCCTCAAGAGTCATCTGGGCTGCTCATGGGTGAATGATTTGCTGGAATGGACCCTTAGAAGCCCTAAGCCGTTTCTTCCGCGAACGAACAAGGCAAGCAAAAAAACCGATGGTTCTCGGATTTTTATCTGAGGGGATGAATGGAAAGGAGATGAACTTGAAGGTCGTATAAATTCAGAGGAGATCTCTAGAATAGGTTATATTTTGGCATTAGAGTAATAACAAGAAGAAGCTTGAAGTTCCAAAGACCAGATAGTAACCTTTTCAACAGATATGGCTTACAAGATAAAGATCTTCAAGATATTTCAAGAAAAAAGATTTAGAATTATTTACGCTTGCAAAGTTATGAGCATCGCATGCTCATATTTCTTTGCCCGATGAATCGAAAAATGGTGCAAATGGTAAAGGGGTAGATTTCTCGATCCAAGACCGATCTAGAAAATGGGTTGAGAATTTAGGAAATTTGTGCGAGGGAGATACGTGAACAAGATATTAGACAAGAGTAACATGTCTTAATCTCGGATATATTGTTCAGCTTTGAGAATCTCAGATATGTTGTTCAGCTTTGAGTGTGCAGGAAGCATGGTTCTTCTAGAGGAATTGGACTTTGTGTCAGAGGTAGCATCAGAGCAAAATGATCTTCATGAGGGAAATGTTGGTTCTTCCTTGAGTTTGGCTCCCACAAACCATGAATTGGAGCGTATATTTCACTATTTTTGATGATTCCAGTGTTCATATAGGCAACATGAATTACATGCAAACTGTTTTCAAAGCAAATTTCCTAGAAGATATCACCATGCTCAAGAGCCTACATCCAGCTTCTCCAAAGCTTCTCCAATGGGCTTCTCACTGTTGATTGTTTTGGTAAATCTCTCTCATGTTCTTCGCATTCATTTGATTTTATTATATGTATGCCTAATTATTTCCTTCTAATATATATTATGCTTAACTATTGCAGCGTCTTAAGTTGGGATTGCCATATTCCCCTGCTTTCTTATCTCCAAAACCTATCGTTAGATTATTCATGGAATAATTTTTGCAACACCCGGCTCTGTATTTTTATACTCCACATCGGTTGCCTTGGTAAGAAATTTCGTTAATAAAGTTATATAATCTATGATCTACGTTTCACAAGGATCTAATCTTCTAAACTATGATAACAGTTCTAAAATCTATGGTGCAAACCCAAAATCTAATTTATTATTTCCATCATACCATGTATATAGCACGCGGTTATTTTCTCAGCAAATGCAATAGCTATCTCATAAGCACATAAGTAGATGACTGTATTCTGAATTATTATTTGGATTCATAGATAAGGAGAGACCGACATGCTTTTCTACTTCGGCTATTGTGATTACTATTGAGGTAAATTGTCTTTAGGTAAATTGTCTTTGACTCATGTTATAGCATAGTGATAGTGTTGTAATTTTTAGAAATCTACATGATCTACATGAGCAAGGGGCTTGCCATATTGCTGTAGTTTCTTTTTCTGCCTGCAATTGAATGTCTTTTATGGATGAAAATTATGTTTCAGAGAAAAAATGGAGGTACTGTTTGTAAGCTACAGGCTCTAACGAACTCCTTAAATTGGCTTTATTATCTCTGGGATTCAATCTCCCTGGATTTAGAAGTAGCTTACCTAGACATGTATGATTTCCTTCTTCATATCATTCTGTGCCCTCCATTATAGATTCTCTTATATTGCTTATATTTATGTTACGATTATTTATAAATCCTTAATCTATGTTCATAGGGTTTGAGACAAGTGCACATGGTTAAACTGGAAAAGGGTTTGCCTTCTGCCTCAGTTTTGTGCCTCAAGCTGCAAGGATACATACCACTAAGTATGTGTTTTGGGACAGCTTTCATTCTACACAAAGGACAAATAGTTTTGAAAAGGGGTTTGCCTTCTGCTTCAATTTGTGCAAAGCCCTAAAAGGCTTTAGCTGCAAGGTTACTACTATGTATATGTATTTTGGGACAGGCTTCATCCTACACATATAATATGATGGCAGATGTTTTATATTGGGCAAATTTTGCAAGATATGAAAATTATTGCCTTGCCCAGTAGATTACACAGTTGCCTTGCCTAATGCACAGTTTAATGCCTATAAATACTCACCTCAAGCTCACTATCACATTTTACTACAAAAGATGTTAAATTTGCTCTCTTTAAACTTATAGTTATAGTTGGAGATTTTAATTATTTGAATCTCATGCAGTTTTCCCATGGATATGAGGATACTCTAACTTATACTTGGAGATGTTAAGTGTTTGTGAAGCAATGTAATGGATGTCAAATTTGCACTCTAACTTATAGTTGGAGTTTGCACTCTAATTTATAGTTGGAGATTTTAAATACTTGAATCCAATGCAATATTCCCATGTGTGTCTTTCCATATCGCATTCCTGATTGGTGCATATCCTGAGTGGTGCAATCTTGCAAAACAAAGTCATATAGATGTGAACAACCACTAATTAGAGGCGACAACATTCCTAAGGTTCATATAGGTGTATCTGTAGTTGTTGCCCACACATTGCCTAGCAACGTAGGGCATCATTTCTACTAAGCTATATTGATATTGAATGTAAGATCCAAATATATCAAATAAAATAGGCAATTCGAATAGAGTTGTGCATATTTAATAACCAATAATATAATAGTGCCTCAGTCTACATGTGCACAACAATTACAAAAATAAGAATTACAGAGTGAGCAGATTTGGGCACGCCTTTCTCATTGTAGTCAAAAATATTTATAGACTCTCAACTTACGCCCAAGCAACGCTGGGCACCATTACTAGTCCTATATTATAATGTTATTCAGTAAGTGTTGGACCCAGCCCTAAATCGAAGGGCGAGGATTTGATTGATTTAATTGAACGATTGGGATTCAGCATAAAAAAAAAACGTCCCTGCTAAGGACGGATGGATGTGGATCAGGGCAGGGCATTAGTGTAGAGTAGAGGGGGATCGAGAGCGAGCGCAGGCTTGGTTCACAAAGTAGAGTGGTCGGTTCCGTTTAGAGTGAAGTAGAGCAGATGCTATAGAGATGAAGGCGGTGGTTTCAGCCCTCGAAAGAAGCTAAGATGTCCGGCTAACTCCAAATCCTAATAATGACTTCGCTTGTTATCGATCAGTCGTTAGAGCTTTGGGTTATGGCTATGGCCACCTTCTCTTATGGCATTAAAATGGGCGTTTTTGTAGTCTTCAAAGGAGCCGCCCTCTTCAAAAGCAAAGCATTTTGCCCTCCCATCGCTTGAAGGCAAAGGGGCGCCAGCGGACCCCCTTTGGTCCCCTTCTTCTTTGGTCTCGATCCATTTGTTCTCACTATTTAATGCTTTCTTTGCGCTTTAGAAGAAAAGCTTGATCCGAATTTCTTTTGTTCTTTGAAGAACGAAGGCAAACTAAGTCTTCCAACCCAATCTTGTGAAGGTTTGTGGAGTTTATTTGGTATTCCTTGCACTCTCGTAAGCCCTATTTTTTGGGTTCCATTTGGTTTGAGTGCTCAAGGTTTTAGTTTCAAGAAAACCATGGCTACCATGTCGAGTATCGCTTAAACACCACAAGTATGCTCTACAAGTGGAGATGGAAGATTTGGCGCTATGGAATATAACAGACCTAAATTTGCCGTATTGCCGACTGCTTTTAAGTCTGATAAGTTGATCTGCGGAATGTTTCTTAAAAGTGGCTTAGAATTCGAGAAAGCTTCTCTTTTAAGGCATCGGTGGCTATGCAATGATAATCATTTTTCTGTAAAAGTATTTGCTTTGGCCATGGAGGCCACTAAGGAGGCACCTGAGAAAGGTCAAGGATATTATTCTGGTGACATGTTTCAAAATGGAGCTCTGAAGCCTATTGATATGCCACCACCTAACAGAGAAGATAATCCATCTCTTATTATAAAATTATAGCGTGTGTCTTCAATGGAGACCTAAATTGGATGGCCCAGATTTAATCTAGCAAATAAACGGCCATGATCAGTTAAAAAAAAACCCAAAGAAACTCGATCGTGTGTCTTCAATGGAGACCTAAATTGGATGGCCCAGATTTAATCTAGCAAATAAACGGCCATGATCAGTTAAAAAAAAACCCAAAGAAACTCGATTGCGGCCATTCCCTCTGCTCCAAAAGTCGAGCATTCAGCTATGGCATCCAAAGTTGGAAATCCGGTGACCTAACAAATCATTTCTTTTATGCTTGAAAGTTATTACTTCGAAAAAATCCCCCATCTTTTGCAGTGTAAAAGGGGACCCATTTCAAGAGCTTCGCAAACCCTTGCAGATTTCGACGTGCCCATAGTTATGAATATTTTGTTTTTTTCTCTTGATTTTCCTTGAGTTTTGTTGTGTCCCGGTAAAGATTGACTTAAGTTCAGATATTTAGGTTCAAATTAAGGCTGAGAACTGGCGATGGCAAAACTGTGAAAATCTTGACGAAAACCCTGTAGATCAGTCTGGTGAATAGAATTCAAAGATGAGCCGTGATACTTTGAAATTATTTGGCTACTATATCTCAATCTCAGTTAACGTCTTAGCTATGGAGAACTGGCATCTGATGTATAAATTGCAGCAGCAGCAAAGCCAGAAATGTTCTGAGGTAAAAATCATTTCTGTCTGTATCATTCTGCTGTCATGTAAGGTCGTAAATAAGGTCGGGACAGAGGACTCCTTAGCAATCTACTTCTCTTATGAACACCTATCTTCAGGTTTCCACTTACCTCAGAGTAAAATTCTCTGTGATCTGATGGTTTTGTGGATGCACAAGGCTGAATGAATAGGAAGGATTCACAAACTGATGTAATACCCCTGAGCAAATATATGATGAAAAATGGTCTATTCTTAGGCTGAATGCTTGATATAATGGTACCAAAGGCTTATATGCTTGGTAATATCAGGTTATCTGCCTATTTAGTAGTTAAACCATAATGCCGCATATGCATTATGATGTTCCTGTCAAGACAGTTTCCAATCAGAAGTTACTGTAGCCAGTATAAAAATATATCCATTTTGAAGAGACAGTTCCGTAAACAACTATTGTAGGAGAAGAGACAGCTCCTTAAAGCCCCAACTATTAGGCTATCATCAGGCACATAGTGGAAGTCATCAGCGGCACAATGGAAGCATGCGCAGTACTGAATCATGCAGCCAGTTGAATCCAATTGAATCTGGAGCTTTTTTTATGATATAGCATATATTTTATGGATTCTATGGTGCAGGAAATTGCACAGACAGGACCAGCATGTCAGATTTGAAAGAGTTGATTGGTCTTATAAGCACATATGGGCTGACTTCGTGAAGGAAATTAGCAGTGATGACATGGAGATACGAGGTACAATATTGATCTTTTTCAAAGTTAATTCTTTCGAGAGTGCATCAAGCTTCTAGAAAAACAAAAAAAAGATGGACAAGTGGATTGGAAGAGCTTTTTACCAGAACTACCTGTAAATCTTCTGGCTTCTTTCCCTTTTGAATTTGGATATAGTTGTTGCTTCTAGAAGCATACTTTATGAGGATTTATTCTAATTCCAATATTCTTTAGGGATTGTTTTGAAAGATTTTGACATTTTGTTCCCTTGCAGTAACCATTGCATTTTTTCTCAATTGGAAATGATTGGAATGACATGAATGCTATAAGGCAAGATGGCTCCTTCTTTGCTTCTTGAGCTGAAACTATGCTGGTCATTTGGCATCTTATTCAAATCCATCATTTGTAATTGCAGCCAAGGCTATTTTGTTCTATTCTTACTCATTTTCTGAGAAGAACTGCAAAATGCTTTATAACTCTTGAATACATCACTAGCAGTTTTTGCGTGCAAGCTTTCATGCTTTGAATGACAATGTGTTAGCTTCTGTTTGGGTTTACATTTAGATGGATTTTCAAAGCAAACTTTGGATTAAACAATTTCATAGAAGAATGTGTCAATCTTCTCCTACCATATGCCTTGGTTGGTTTGCATACACATGTTGCAGATAGCTTAAAATAACCTGATATTTCTATGAATACACATACTCATGACACTCCATTAAGGAATGGATCTTCTAGGATGCCCAAATGAGCACAATGTATTTCACATAAGCTAAAGGCAAGTTTTCTATCATATTTATTGTAATTTTATCCCATGATTATCTCAATATACGTTGCAGATAACATCCTCTAGCCAATGGCAGAAGGTAATAATGCTACTATGTTTGAAGTTATGGGAGTTGGATTTGGATTGCTTTATTGCATGCTACTAAATTTCCAATGTTATTATGCTCATAAATTTGTAGAAATTTTGGTAGAGGGAATTTTAAATGATTGCTAGGGGATGGGATGTGCTTGCAGTTAGATTATTGCAAAGGGTGAACAAAGAAGGCCATCGGATGGGAATATGTATTTCTTTTCAATTGAGCAATGCAAGATTAGCCAAATGTATCTTGATGCAAATACCTCATATATAGTTCATTTATAAATTAAGACTCTTAATTCATTGGTTTTTGTCCCCCCTACATTTTCCATTGGCTGTGTTCTTGATTAAAATGATTATTTATAACTTTGTCCTTTTATAACTACAACATGGAATACTTGCGGATAGTGAAAATTGACATGACAATTTTCACATTCCTATGATGACCTAGAGCACAACAATTTTTCAATTCCTATATCTTTAGCCTTTATTATTCTTATAGTTAATCAAACCAAAAGGTTTTGAGAGCTCTTAAGAACAACTTAAAATTGGAGTAAGTTAGAGTATGTGACAACCAATCATAATTTCTCTATGGATTTGCCTAATTATACGAGATTTATGACAAGGAGTTTGGGTTGAACTATTCATATAGGTTCTGAACTTAAGCCCAGCAACGCTGGGCACTGTACTAGTCTCTATATAACCCCCTCCTTAGACAGGAGCGCATGGGCTGCGGTTGGCTTGCAGTTATACTTGAATGGGAAGGAATCATTATGGAGGATGATTCAGAATTGGAAACTAAAGCTTGGACTGCACTAGCTGAAGAAAAGGGGAAAAGGATCCCACCAGCTTTTATTCTTAAGAGAGCAGAAGGGATGAAAAATGAACAAGCCATATCAGAAGTTCTATGTTGGAGTAGGGATTATAGAGAAATGAAGAGACTTTCACGTAGGAAGGAGGAATTATATGAGCAAATGCAAATGGTACTTATAGGGTGATTCCTGGTTTTCGTGACGTATGTTGTCATTATGTAACAAAACAATGCTTTAAAATGCATTATACAATCATTGTGCCAACTATGGCAGTGCTTATACAAAGAAGGCTTCACCCCTTCAAAACAATCTATAGCCATGTGAGAAACAATTGCATTATATATATTCAAAGATGAACAGGTTAAGTTGAAGTACATGCTTCTATGTTTTGCCCAATTCGTTTTATAATGTAGGGTGAACTATGAAGAGGACGCAAGTGATACTCACAATATGTGATCAAGGCTTTGTTAGATAGAATGGGAATGGGCAGGCGGGGGCATTCTAGAATGCACCATGTAAGCGTGCACATGGGACTCCCACAACCATTAACCGAGGCTCCATTATGCACGATGTAATTTTATTTCATCAACGCCCGCAAATTCTTCCGCTTCCTTCTACATTTTCTTATGACAGTATAAAGTGTTTACCTCATTTGTAATCAATGTTTTGATGCTAGGAGCATAATCAAGAGAAAGTTAGTGCGAGAAATAGTTACAAATTTTGTCAAAGTAAGAAATGGGGGGCTGCGCATTTGAGATGAATTTCTTCCAAAAAACAAAATCATCTCTCATTTTGATAGAGACAGGCGGCTGGCGGCGGAGCTATGGGCGGAGCTATGGGCGCCTACGTCTTCTTGAGCCTCGTCTTCTCTCCATCCTTCAGCCTTACCCTTGATTGCATCTCGGCTATCTCCGCCCATCGACCGGCTGATTCAGGGCCTCCCGCAAGCCCCCGTAGGGGCTTGCCTTTTATCGCTTTTTCCCAAAGATATAGATTCCTCTTCCCCCTGAACTCCGGCCAAAGAAGCAGAGAGGAGGGAAGTATTTTACCATTATTTCACACGGCCTTAACTCCTACATTTGTGGGTGGCTGGAGGGCGATAAGCTTGAGCTCTGGAAAGCTCTGATTGACGACCAGTTCTTTCCTGACCACTTTTTTATAGGAGAAGCCGGCACAACGCCTGAGATCCCTATTGACTTAGTGCAATCTTGGCTTGGCGAATACATAGGCGATCCTCAGAGTGGTCTCTCGGGAAGGTTGTTGTCAAGATTTATTGATACCTACGCTATGCCCAAGCTTTTCCTATGTCTTCCTCAGTGGTAGCTAGTTCCGGCAGCAGTGTTTTTAGCTCTGATATTAGTGATAGGTTCTTGGTGTATTTTGCCTTTATCATCAAATCGAATCGAGTTCTCTGGGGTTGGCTAAGTGGCCCAGCTAGTGTTCTTTGGCTTCCTCTGGTTGAAGACAGGGAGTTCCCTTACCATCTTTTTTCTGAACTTGGTTCGGCTACCAGGTCTCTGTTTGAATCTATCAGGCCTGCTATTCTAAGGGAGTTCTTGCAGTCTGAAGATCCACCTGTGAAAATCTCTCTTCTTGTGCACTGCAATCCTTTTGGGTGCAACATTCAGGTGCAACTTTTTTAGGGTGGTATGGATAATCAGGTTGAACAGCGACCCTATGCGGAGGTGGTCACTAAGCCTTCTAGGGAAGGCTCCCCATCTGGCCCAGGGTCCACTGAAGCTCCAGCAGAAGTAATGAAAGAAGCAATCCTTACTCTCCCCCCGGGCACCATCTCCTTGAGAATCCCTGCAGTAGCAGATAGGATCAGGAGGATGGAGAAACAAGCAGTGATTGGCAGAGTCGTTAAGGGTATGGTCAATTTAGCTGAAGCAAGAAGAGTTATCGAGAGAATATGCAGAGCTCCACTGATTCCAAGAATCTATTGGCTAGGCTCCCCGCACTTCATTGTTGAATTGAATTCATCCAAGGAGGTCGATATGTTGCTTAGAAAAGGGGTGATCTCCACTGAACAGGGTGAGTTCTATCTGCAGAGGTGGCAGTCCAATTTTCTTTGTGATAATCCCCAGTCCATTCCTTATCCTGTATGGGCCTCCTTGAGAGGACTAAGTCCAGAATATTGGACAGAGCCTGCTCTCAAAGCAATATGCTCTCCAATAGGGGAATTCTTGATGTTGGAAATGAAGCCTGATGCTACTCCAAAGATTCGGCTCACCGTAGACCTCCTAAAATCAATCCCTGATGGCATATCATTTCTGGGGTACAGGGACACAATGGTCTGGTTCCCGCTCAAGTTTGAAGGCCTCCCTGCCTTCTGTGATCATTGCCAAGCCAGGCTGCACAAAGAAGGTTGTACTATGGCCCCGCCAGAACAGAACGTTCTGGAAACGGTTGCACAACAGCAGGATTGGACGGTGGTTAGAGGCAGAGGGCGTAGTGGCAGGAGAGGCCGAATGGGGACTACTAATCGTACCAACAGTCGTGGCAAAGCTGTTATAGATGAGTTCCCCAGCACCTTCGAAGTTGGCGAAGGCTCCAATCAGGCAGTTTACCCATCTCCCCAGGCTTTTTTAGCTGGTGTCCGCACTCCAACTCTGGAGGTGCCTTCTGCAACCGGTTTCTTCCCCTCATCCTTGGTGATACGTCCTGCATGCATCAACGGTCCAGAGATCCCCCAACTGCATGCTCAACTGCATGTCAACCTCCATGCAATGACTCCTGGGTTTCCGCATGCTGTCCATGAGGCAATCCAGGCCAATGAAGTTCCGCCAGCTGTTGGAAAGCTGGATGTAAATGGTCAGCAAATGTTGGATACAAATGGTTAGCAATTGCTGGACCCTCCCCAACAGATGGCACCTACAGCAAACGACGTGTCAGAGAGAGAAGCTCCCAGCCATGTATCAGAGAGAGAAGCTCCTGCTACACAGATTTTAGGAGAGTGTAACATGTTAGAACAGAACTTCCCAGAGCAGAACGTCTTAGAACAAAATGTAGACTCAAGCTCTGAAGCCATCAACTCAGATCATCTGAGCGAAATGGACAAAACTACAGCAGGGAATGACTCAAGCCCATGTGCCGAGACCATGTCTCCTATGGGATCCAAAAATCCAAAGCACGCAAATAAAGGAAAAGGTCCCTTTCTTGAAGAATGCAAGGATGTTGGAGATGTCTCCAGATCCCCTCAAGAATCAGATGAAGTGCTTGTTGAGGTTGTATTGGGTTGTGACAAGGCTGCTAGCAAGAAGAAAAAGAAGAAAAGTAAGAAAAAGGGAAGCAAAGCTAGCCTAGAGCAGGATTCCTCTGCTCAGGAAGCTAGCATTTAAGACAAAGGTATGTGCAGTGAGTCTGATAGTACAAGAGGCCACACCATCAGGCTATATATTAATTGGGCAAGTTGTTCTATTTCCATTTCCTTACAATGAAGGTAATCAGCTGGAACTTGAGAGGTATTAGAGGGAATTTAAAAAGATCAAGAATAATTACTGCAATTAGAGCTATGGCAGCCGACATTGTATTGCTGCAGGAGCACAGACTAGGTGATTTTGAGGCCAAATCCTTTGGCTCTTGGGTGGCGGGTGGTTACAGCTCCCTAGTCTGCAAGGCCAATGGATCAAAGGGTGGAGTTGGTTTTCTTTGGAGGAACATAAAGGTGACCAGCACCTATTGCCACAATGAGGGTCGATGGCAAGCCTTGATTGCTGAAACTGAAGACATTAGTTGGGGCATCATTAATATATATGCTTCTAACAAACCTAAGGAAAGAGCAATTATGTGGGCACAGATTCAGCATTGGATCCAGAACAATCAAACAATCAATTGGCTTCTCGGTGGTGATTTCAACATGACTGAAACTTGGGATCAAAAGGTCGGTTTGCTCAAGAATCTTTCTAAAGAGGAGGATCGTTCTTGGCACAGCCTCATCAACAACATTGGGTTTACATTAATCCCTCCCTCAACTGCTGAATTTTCCTGGAGCAATAAGCAAGATGGCAACAAACGTGTCTACTGCCTTTTGGATCGCTTCTACTTGGTAAGTAAAACTGCCCCTTTTCTAGATCAGCATTATGTAGAGGGAGAACTAGGCTACACTCAGTCTGATCACGTCCCTCAGAAATTGATCTTTGACATGAATACAAACCCTCCCAGGATTGGGGCCACTCCTTTTAAATTCAACACCAGCTACTTGAACAAGTCAGAATTTTGTGTCCCATTCAAGGAGTTCCTGGCCTCTCTACCTAGGATTGGGCAGATGAAAAGTATGCAAGCATGGTCAACAAAGCTGAAAGTAATCAAGGGCTGGGTAAAACAGTGGGGCAGAGCCCGTGCAAAATCCTTCCAGCAAACCAAGCTTATGCTTTATGATAATATGAGGCAGACTAGGTCCCAGCTAATGCTAAACCCCTTGGATGCTACCCTTCAAAATCAGGAAGCTGAATTGGAGTCCAGAATCAAATCCGTTGAAGAAAATGAAGCACGGGGTGCTGCAGTCAGAGCCAAGGCCAAATGGTATGAGAACATGGGCCATGAATGCTCCAAAGCCTTCTTCCGCCTTGCTGGAAATCGTGTCATGGAAAATGGCATAAATGAGATCAAGGATGCCAACCAGAACCTCATCAAGGATCCCCTTTTGATCAAGAAATTCTTCACAGACTCCTATGCTAAGCTTTTTTCGGAAGACATTCATCCCCAAGACTACAATGAAGCAGTGAATCATTGTCTTGATGTGCTGACTCCTGCAGTTGATGATAGTGACAACAAGCAACTTTGTAAGCAGATCACTAAGGATGAAGCCTACCTGGTCCTCAAAACTATGGCGACAGGAAAGTCCCCCGGCCCGGATGGGTTTCCCCCGGAGCTGTTTGTAGAGTTTTGGGAGCAGCTTGGTGATGATCTCACTCTAGCCTTGCAGGGTGCATGGAACTATGGCAGCTTGCATCCAGCCCTCTCAACAGGATTCATCACACTTATTCCTAAAGTGGACAAGCCCCATTCACTGGAAGAATGGCGGCCAATTGCGCTCACAGGCACCACATATAAACTCCTTGCAAAAATCCTTGCAAATCGATTGAAGCCTATTCTTGGCAAGCTTGTGAGGCCTGAACAAGCAGCCTTCCTTTCTGGCCGCAATATCCTGACTAATTATCTTTCTGCAAGTGAAGGACTGCACTGGGCTGAAGGTAGCAACCAAAAATGTTTGATGCTGAAATTAGACTTCAAGCGGGCCTTCGACACAGTTCGATGGGAGACTATTCCCAAGATCATGACCAAGTTGGGGTTTGACGAAAAGTTTACTCAGGTAGTAATGGGACTTAACAAAGATGCCTCAGCTTCCATTTTGATAAATGGGCGCCCCACAGATTTATTCCCTCTTAGGAAGGGAGTGAGGCAAGGATGCCCACTCGCCCCTTACATTTTCATCCTATTAGCAAATGTCCTCACTCTTCTTGTGTTGAAGCATGCTCAGCAAGGAGAGATAAACGGCATTAAGATGCCCTCTTCATCCATGGATCAGCTCACTATACAACAGTTCAGCGGAACGTTTATTTTTCTTAACTATGAGGATGGCAAAGATTGCCAAGTGCTTTCAAATAATCCACACATTCTCTCTACAAAGAATCGGGTGTGCCTAAACCACAAGAAGTGCTCTATAGCATGGCCTCATCAATGGCCAGTCAAATTGCTAATCTTGGTTTGCGATCATCCATAAATGGGGCTTACCTCTAGCTATGGGGTCTCTTCCCCGTGAACATGGAATGTTATTTTGATAGACTCAAAAAGAGAATCAATCTCCTGGTCCAAAGAAAGGCTTATCTATGGCGTGAAGACTTACAATTGCAAACAATGTTCTAAGCAGCTCATTGGTCTATGTCTCACGGGTTTTGTTGGCAACCAAATATGTGTATCGAGAATGCAAAGCAGGTTATTCGAGGCTATGTTTCATGTGGAGCAGCCAAGGTTGCTTGGATTGAAGTCCGCAAGCCAAAATCCAAGTGGTGGCCTCGGGCAGGGATCTCTACAACCATGCCTCGTGCTCGGGCCGGGAAGCTAATTTGGAATGCTATACGTGGAGAACCTTCATATGGATCAGCCTTCATAAGGCAATCGGCTTGGCAAGGCCTCACCCATCAGAAACCGCCTCTTCATGACGATGAGAAATCAGCATGCTTTCTAGACTACAAGATTGCTCCCGCACATCTACAATTACACTAAGGCTTCTAGAGGCTTGGCTGGAGGTAAAGGACCTGCTTCGGCCCCCTCGCCAAGCTACATGGCAAGGTGAAATCTCTCCATTTTTGGAGCCCTATGGTGAGCCCTCAAATGGATTATCCTCGCTCTAATGCATCCGGGATAATCAGCAAGAAATGGATATCACTGGAATTTCCCATCTCAAGCATCTTTGGGATCCCGGCAGCAACGTTGGTGCTCATGGACTTTAAGGAGATGATAGGAGGCACATCCTCTGATAGGCTCCTCTACAAGAAAATTATGAAAGAGATCAAGATGCTTTCAGGATTAGAAGGCCCCGATGAGGTTTGGGCCCGGATGGAAAACCATCTTATTCGTGAATAAAATCTAAAAAGATGATTGCAAATGATGACCCACCTTCTGTTCCCACCATATGAGCATCTCGGCCAAGGAGCTTGCCAGGGGTTGCAATGTGCTGGTCCTCGATTGTGCCGTGAAA
This sequence comes from Isoetes taiwanensis, assembly GCA_021234155.1. Classification (NCBI taxonomy): domain Eukaryota; kingdom Viridiplantae; phylum Streptophyta; class Lycopodiopsida; order Isoetales; family Isoetaceae; genus Isoetes; species Isoetes taiwanensis. The sequence goes on from JAJEKV010000590.1 coordinate 111,910, forward strand.
ATTCAGCTCTTTATGTGGCTCTCATGGAGAAGCGGACTAGCCACTAAATCTTGGCTCTCAAAACGGAAAATAGTATCGTAAAACTAGTTGCCCCTCTCATGTGGAGGGATCAAACCATTGAGCATATGTTCTTCCCGCCCTAAGATAAGGGACTTCGGGACTGGGTGGCTCCCATTTCGCAAGTGGACCGGAACCCACCGCAATGGCCACCATTGGGAAGATTCGAACGCAACGTAATTAACTACATCATTTGCATTTGTTTTTGTGGGTAGTCTGGAAGCATAGGTGCTCCATAGCCCCGGGAGAGCAGGATCTTAGCATCACAAGACTAAGAAATGCATTCAACCAATGGTTGCCTTTAATGGCTATATCACATGTCCGACAACAGGGTAGAGATTACGATAAATCCTTGGACAGAATTGGCACAGTTCAAGGCTTCTATGCATACTTCAAGTGTTCATGGGAAAACGAAGAGGGTGGCTTCTCTTCCTTGCCCGGTGATGAGTAATTTGGTGGCTACTGAGGGTGTGATACCCAATAGGAGAGCTCCTAAGCTCCTTTCCCCACTTGGGGACTTGTTTTTTCTTTTTCTTTTCTTCCGTTATCGGTTTGTTATTTACCTTATATAAATAAAATCTCTTCTAGCTCAAAGAAAAAAAAAAAAAAAAAGTAAGAAATGGAATTACTTGGAGTGCAAACTAATAAGTACTAGGTAAGGTGCCCAGCGTTGCTGGGCATAGCTAGAAACTGTGAATGACATACTGGAGCAATTGTTAAATGGATTCTTGTTTTTAAAATTGGATAATCAAGAGCATTCGACCACATTTCGCACTTCCCCTTATCTTTTCCGTTTTCCTTTTTCATTTTGCCTTTGTCTACTATTCTTTTTTTCCTATTTTCCCTTTTTACATTTTTCAATTTACTTTTTTCTTTTTCCATTATTCCATTTCCTCTTTTTTCTTTTTTTTTTTCGCTTCCCATTTTTCCTTTTCTATTTTTCCTTCCCTTTTTCTCCAATTTGTGGTTTCCCTTTTCCCTTTCCTTGTGCCCTTTCCCCCCTCTCTTTCCCATTTCCCTCTTCCCTTTTTTCTCGTGCCCTTCTTTTCTAAGTTTTCCTTTCTGCTTTCTCCCCTTTCCTTTCCCTTTTTCCCTTTCCTTCTCCCCACCTTTTCTTTTTCCCCTTCCCCCTTCCCACTACAAGAGAATGAGGGTTTTTGTCAAAAATCGCCGACCGTTTGTGAGACCATTTTTTGCCCCGACGTAAAAGCCGACGAGTGATCGACGATTATTTCCCTCGACGATTTCTCCCGATTTAACTTATCGAGATACGCCATCTACAATAATCGCCAGAATGGTTGTCGGAATCGCACAAATTAATCGTCTGAATATGCAACAAATAGCCATCGCCGATTAAGCGGCCGATTTTGGCGCCAAGATAATCGCCGAATAGCGTCATATTTTTCGTCAGAAAAAACATCAGGATTTACGTCAGAGTTTTTGTCGGACATTTTCAGAGTTTTGTTGTTCACAATATTTTTTGGACGACGTCGCGGGTATCCTTTCTTCTTTTTTGCCGCCACTTCCGAAGTCCCAGTTCCGAGCGCAAACTTGATGCGCCTGGTGAGCTCACACATTTCTCTGGTGATCAAGCGGATTTTTGGAGGGTACCGTGAACAGGTTTGTATAATTTATATGATTTCGTGGCCTTAGGGAGAAGTTTCAGCATGCAAACTGTGAGCCATAGCCATGGCAGAGACGAATCTGCCTGTTTATGAGTTGTTCTCTGCATACAACCTGCCATTCTTTTTACACGAATGTTAAAGCCCAAGTTCGACATCTAAATTAAGTCTAAAGGCAAATCCAAAATTGCCATGAGCAGAGTTTCAAGCTCATACATTCAAGATCAATCCATTCATTCACAATCTTGGAAAACAATTTCAGCCTGGGCCTTGATTTTTCCAGCCTTTTTGCCACATTATGCTTTAGGCATTCATAGGGTCAAACCCTTATATTAAGCATCTTCTAAAAAAATTTCATTTCCTTATTAGGTATTATTCTGCTCTCTAATTTTATTTTTCTTTATCTATGCATATTTTAATTCTAATTTGATGTGAATTTGCAGGTATAGGTTGTAGGTTGCTGCATAAAATATAAGATTTGGAGTCCAGATTTTGCAGATAAGTAAGCCGTTTCTACTTACCCTTAATTGCTTTGTGTTTGTTTGATTTCTTGTTGAGTATGTTTTACATCACTTGCTTCTTTATTTTATTTAGTGGCCCCAAAGAATAAGTCTAAAACAGGAGCAAGCTCACGAGGGAAAGATAGCATCAATGAAGATGGAACAACAAATGACTTGAAGAATATGATTGCTGAGCTGTCGGAAGAGGAATTATTAAAGATGAAGTCGTTGTTGGACAAGCAACTAAAGCCAACAGTCACGAGCCACAAAAATGGTTCAAGTTCTTCTAAGAGCGCTGGAAGATCAAGGTATGGTATTAGGTTGTAAATGGGGTTCATGCATTTTCCTTATTATGGTTGACCTGAAGCATAGATATGCACAGTAACATCAGCATCACCAAGGTTCATTTTTAAATAAGCATTGCTTGGTCTGACTGGTACCCAGGCATATTCTTGTCTTAATAATATTTCAACGAGTTTTTTTCTTGAACATTCATAGGAGTATCCCATAAGAGCTGCAAAGAATGAACAGCAACAACTTCCGCCAGGGCCAAACAAGCCCTGTGCTTAACATACACCAGATTCCACTTTTGGTACTTAGAAAGGTTACATAGGCTCAGGAATATCCTTAAGAACTGCGTCAGGAACAGGGATATGTTTTTGTCTTATCAGATTTACATGCATAGGATTTGACTGGTGTATCCAGAAAAGTTGCATAAGCGAGAGCATCTTCTGCCTCCATGAGATTTTTTCATCCATCTTCATCTCAGATCTTTGACGTCAACGAACATCATAAATGGCTACATTGTCAAAGAACTGTACCATCTTAACCTTTGGAATACCCATGCTGCAGATATGATAATGATTAAAAGAAGGCATGAAATCTCTTTCATTAGCATGATATTATGTGGAGGTATCGATCTGTCAAAACCAATATTCACTTATGTATAACCATGTTAATGATTGACTGACGTTAAGCAGAGTCTGGAAGATGTTGAAAATCGTCTGCGCATTTTTCAGTCGAGAATTAACCTTGCCTTGTAACAAATTCTCCATCGTGGGCATTTCAAGATTTGGTAATAGCACATCATCGGCTTCAAACTTGACATGCCAAAGTAATGAGAAGGCAGCAAAAGCATAGGTACTGCTTCAGGCTTGACATGCCAAAATACATGTCAACAAAAGCATGCATGCCTGTGACCTTTATGATCATATATGCACAAATGATCATGAATCTGCCCTAGCTGGCCATCTTTTTGCACGAAATCCATTTGCTTCAGTCTGCAAACTCCAGAGCTAAGGAAAAGGGCCGAACTTCTGCCACAGGTCACTGCCCTTTTTTCTTAACTGCTTGATAGGAAAAGAATTCAGATCTTTCATAGCTACTGAGTAGAATATGAGATCATGCCTCCATATGAGTCTATTTGGCTCCCATTTCATTCCTTTGTTAGACCCTTAAGGAAGTGTGTCTTGATGGAGTTTACCTCTGTTGCTCAATCATTGATGAAAAAAGATGTTATTTCTGTCTTTCACTTAAAATTTATATTGAATCCGTTTCGTAAACTCTATTTTCATGACAGAAATATTAGATCAATACAAATATGGCAGGTCCGTAAAGAGAAGATAAGTGAGCGGATGAAGTTCCTCCAGGATCTTGTACCACTATGCAATAAGGTAAGATTATCCTGATCAGGTGTTCAGGTATTCAGCTGAACAATGAACATGTTTATGTATGCATGGATCGACAAAGGTCAGGTATTCAGCTGAACAATGAACATGTTTATGCTGTCTTAGCTGGAGTGGAAATCCATGTTTTTTGAGGATGTTTATAATAAATTTGTGAATGACTATACTGCAGTATTTGTCAAGAGGTCGTTCCATCCTTGGATATTACCTGATCACCAGATGCAAAGCTTCCAACAAACTCCCAAGTGAAATGTGGAAATGAGATTAAGGTTGTACCTTCTCTCCATTTAGTAGATAGGCACGTGGTAGACAGACTGTTTGTACCACCTAGAGATTCCCGTGAGCCAAACAAGCTCGCCAGAAGAGAAAGAAAAGACACAAGCGGAGATAAATGGTATCATCAGATTTAGTTCCTCTGAGGTATAATCTTTATCTATTTTACCCAGATGTTGAATTGACTTTTATATGACCAGGTTCAATTCTGCCTGCACAGACAATTACAGCTGAACTTAAAAGGGATCTTTACTTATTGAAGGTATAAACATTTCAGAAGACAGCAGCTGGCCCATACGTATTACTTGTATTGAAACACTGAAATTTGTTCTTTACAGCTGAGGGGAGTGTTAGATCCCAAGCATCACTATAAGAAGACCGTCAAAACATATGCCAAAGTATTTCCAGATAAGTGGCCCTTTTTCCTTTTGTGTCCATCTGAACATATCCTTTGCATGACATGACATGACGTGTCCCTAAAACGAAACAAGTTTGATTGACTAGATTGGTACTGTTATAGAAGGCCCAGCAGACTTTTACTCAGGAAGATTAACTCAGAAACAGAGGAAGACAACATTTGCTGATGAACTTCTTTCAGATGAAGCTCTCAATAAATTCAGATGAGCATTTATTTTAAACAAATATGCCTTATTTAGAATCATTAATAGAGGTAACAAGGACCAAAAGTACTTTCTACTGATTGGCAAACAGAAAAATGTACTCTTTTAAGGTCATTGTTCCCAGATACAGTGACGCACCAGAAGATACAATTATGATGACGTAAGGAAAGACCCTGAATGAAAGCTGTTCCATTCCAATTTAAGCTAGGAAGATGTGACTAATAAGCACATAGATAAGACTAGGGACTTGGTGAGAGGCTTCATTGGGCATTAATTATAGGTAGGCGTACTATAAGACATTAATAAACATATAAAGGCTTAATTCCTAGCTACCTGAAGGAGCCCAAGGTAATACCTATATATGTAAGATAAGATATTGTCAAGTTCTGAATACACTTTTGTTATGAAGGTATTATTATAACCATGATCAATGTAAACAACACAAATACTTCAAAGTAAAGCGCAGTGCTTAATCTTAGCCTAATCCATATTTGCAGGAAGAGGAAATTCGCAGAGATACAGAAACAAAAGAGTGCTGGCAGAAAGAAGTTTGTGAAAGGAAAAAATTATCAAGAGGGTAACTTCGTTAGCATCTCAAATGAAGCAATTATCAGGTATGCACTTCAAGGCTCTCCCTTCACAATGATCTTTGTATCTTAAACTTTCTTTTATCAGGAAATCGAGTGTGTACCAACAATGTCCTATTCAATGTCGATAGTGATTCTTTCTACATTGATAGTAGATGGAAAAAGGATAGTAGAATTACAAGGCCAGCTATTTTACAAAAAATTGATCCATCCAAATTTCTTGTCATGATGTGAATCTGGTTACATTGTTAGTCTACAAAAAATGAAATAAAATCAAGGCACTGCACTAGCTACTTTCTTTATTATTCACTATAACCTTGAAATGAAAGAAATGAATTTTGGTAACCTTAGGTTTATCTTTGAGGCAAAAAAGAAACGAAGAGGAAATGAAAGAATAAAAAACTTAAGATCGGGCTCGAGTCCTTGGTGCTTAATTGCTGTTACATGTTTAACAGGTTGGAGGATGGACTTAGATCTACAAAGGATTAACATTTGCATCTGTTAGAGGAGCTGGCCACGTGGTGCCTTCTACCAAACTTGGACAGGCACTCAAGCTTTTTGAAACTTTACTTGCAGGCCACCCCCTTAATGGCTTCTGTTCATGACCTATTGATATGTAAAGTCTCCATTCTTTATTCTTTTGTTTTAACCTTATCCTTTTACTATGCATTCAGTGGCAACAGAAGAGGCTTTAGTTATGTTTTTATAATCGGTTTGAAGTAGGCAGCCGGCATTGCTTGTCTTGAGAGAGAAGGTGATGTCTTTCTCAGACACGAGAATTAATGTAAATATATGAAATGCCTTAGTGAGTCTTAAATCAAAATAATGGGCTTTTAAAATTCTTTCCATCTTACAGGTTAGGGTTGCTGAAGAAAGGCAGCAGTTGGGGGACTTTTACACACATGCAGATTTTCACAGGTCTCCAACTTTTAAGAAAAAAGGAGCAAGCCAGAGATTTCTTGGCATCCCAAGTCCAGTTTGTCAGAGAGAATAATGGTGTACATATTTATACAATATATATAAAAGCATCTCAGCTGCATCCTGTACATTATTCCAATAATTTTATCGTATCAATAAAATGCCTATTCTTTCTATCAGGATTTGGTCCATTGTAATGAATGTTTCACTTTAAAGCTCCCAATTCAGTGCACTTCCTAATTGCAAATATAGTTCAATTATCTTTAATTGCTTAAGCACCCATCTCAACAGCAACAGGAGCAACAATAAAATGTTTCTTGATGATTATGGACGGAAAAAATGACGTTTTTTTTTTACGAAAGTCCTAACGATAACATTGACGTTTCAGGTGACTTAAAACTCCCGACGCAAAAATCTTTTAACATTCGGCGCATTCTCCCACGATTTTTTGACACTAGTCGACGTTTGTTCCGACGATAATTGGACGCTTCTTCGACGATAATTCGGCGCCTATCGTTTAAAAAAAAAAGCGGCATTTTTCTAACGATTTTTCCGACACTTATCGTCATAAAAAGCGGCGCAATTTCCCGGACGATTTTTACGACACATAATCGTCGATAATATTTAAATCGTCGACCGAGAGGCTCGGGCGGTTACTGTTATATGAAGACCATCGGCGATTTTTAAAAAACGCTTGGCTCATTCTCTTGTAGTGTCCCTTTTCCTCTTTTGCCCGGCCGGTCTTCCTTTCCTTTTTTTCTAGTGCCCTTTTCCCTTCCTTTTCCCCTCCTTTTTTCTTTTCCCTCTTTCCCTTTCCCTTTTCCATGTCCATTTTTTCCTCGGGTTTTCCCCTTTCCTCACCCCTTTCCCTCTTCCCTTTTTGCCATGTCCATTTTCTCTTCTATTTTTTCATGCTCTTTTTTCGCTCCTCTTTTCCCCTTTCTTCACCTTTTTCCTCCTCCCCCTCCTTTTTCCCTTTTTCCTTCTCTTTTTCTTTTTCTATTTTGCTCTTCCTTTTTATTCATCTCCCCTTTCTATTTTTCCATTTTACCTCCCGTTTTTTCCCTTTTGCCTTTTTCCATTTGCTTCCAATTTTTTCACGTTTGCCTTTTCTATTTTCAACCTCCTTGCTTTTCCCTTTTTCTATCCCCTCCCCTTTTCACATTCCCTTTTTCATTTTACCTTATTTTATTTTCCTTTTCTCCCATTCCATCCCTTCGCTTCCATTTCCCCCTTCCCCTTTACCAATGGCCTTTTTTTCCTTCCCTTTTCCTCCTCTCCCGACCCTTTCTCTATTCCGCTTTTTTTCGTGCCCTTTTTTCCTTCCATTTTTCTCTCTTCCACCTCCTTTTTATTTCTTTTTTCCCTTTCTTTTTCTCATGTCTTTTTTTCACTTCCCTTTATTTCTCTTCCCCTTTTTACAGTGCCATTTATTCCTTCCCTTTGCCCACCCTTTCCCTCTTCCCTTTTTCTCGTAGATTTCTTTTTCCCTTTCCCCTTTCCTCCCTCCTTTCTCTTCCTTTTTTCCGCTTCTCTCCTTCTTTTCTCTTCCTCTTTTCCCCATGCCCTTTTTTCTTGCCCCTCCCTCGCTTTTTTTACCCTTTCCATCCCTTCTCTCCTCCCTTTTTTTTTTCTTTTTTTTTTTTTCCTTTTCCTTTTTCCCTTCCTTTTTCCTCCCTTTTCCCCACCTTTTTCTCTCCCCTTTCCCCTTTGTCCCTTTTCGCTCCCTCCTCCTCTCTCCCCCTTTTTTCCCTTTCCATTTTCCTTTCCTTTTCCCTTTTCCTTTTCCCTTCCCTTCTCTCTACCCTTTTTTCTCATCCCCTTTCCCTTCCCTTTTCCTGGCCCTTTCCCTCTTCTCCTTTTCCTTTTGTCATTTTTTTTTTCCTTTATTTTTCTCTTACTTTTTCCTTTTATCTTTTTGTGCTATTTTCTATTTCCTTTTCCCTTTTTATCTTTACCTTTTTTGCCTTTCACTTTTGCCTTTATCTCCTCCCTTTTCCTCCTTTCCCCCACCTTTTTGCTCTTCCCTTTCCAAAGTGTTCCTTTTCACTCCCTCCTCCTCCCCTTTCTTTTTTACCTTTTCCTTTCCCTTTTCCCTTTTATTTCCTTTTCCGTTTTCCTTTTCCCTTCCCTTTCTCTACCCTTTTCCTCATCCCCTTTTCAACTTCCCTTTTACTCCCTTTCCATCTTCTCCTTTTCATAGTGTCCTTTTTTTCTTTATTTTCCTTTCCCTTTTTCGTGCCCTCTTTTCACTTTTCCTTTTTCCTTTCTTTCTTTCCCTTTTACAAAGGTGCCCTTTTTTTGCCTTTCCTTTTGCCATTTTCTCATCCCTTTTCCTTTTCCCTTTCCTCTTCAGACATTAGAGCATGGCCAATCATGGTGGAGGGAAGTCGTGCGATAAATCTCGACCTCCGAATGCAATCGGATGATCTCAACCATCCAAATTAGGGTTTCATTCATGACATACTTACGCTATAACATTATAATATAAGATATTTATATTGCTGATGAATTAAACGTCGTGCAAATAGCTAGGAGGAAAATGTATGCCAAATAAGCTTAGGAAATAAGCTCCCAAAATAAATTAAGCTCGGGAAATAAGCTCAGCAACACAACATAATATGCAAATAGCTAGGAGGAAAATGTATGCCAAATAAGCTTAGGAAATAAGCTCCCAAAATAAATTAAGCTCGGGAAATAAGCTCAGCAAGACAACATAATATGTTCCCAGCAAGTTCCGCTGGATTGTACAAGTTCCCAACATTTACATGTTCCCAAATTTTGCCCAGCAACGCTGGGCACCGTTACTAGTTATAATATAAGATTGTTACATGGCTTTGCCCGGACTTGAACCGGAGACCTTCAGTGTGTTAGACTATAACGTGATAACCAACTACACCACAAAACCATATTGAGTAAAGACATTATTCTACCTCAATTGGAGAATAGGCCAATGTGTTCAAGACAAAACCCAGCAATTCGGTACCATTATGCGCCAAATTTGAGCTGTTCTCATGATATAAGTCAAGAGTATTAGTTGTTTTTACTTATGCAATGTTTTTGTGGTGTAGTTGGCTATCACGTCAGTCTCACACATTGAAGGTCTCCAGTTCAAATCTGGGCAAAACCAATTCAAATTTAGTTGATTCAATAATTAAGAACTAGTAATGGTGCCCTGCGTTCTTTAAAGCATAATTATGGAATCCTATAAATATTTTGACCATAATGAGAGAAGCGTGTAGTAATAACGATGGCTAGTATGTAGATGATACACATGCATCACCTACCGTCTAGCATTGTTAGGTTTTGCTTGGAAACATGTAGATGATACACATGCATCACCCTCTAGTCTGAGACTGCTTGATAAGCCTAGCATGGAATCTTGGCCATCTTGTGGCATCAAATTTTGACCATTGGATCACTTTATTGAAAAAAAGGCACCGTCGAACATTTCTTGAAAAAGAATTGAAAAATATAAACCTCTTCATAATAATTAAACTGAAGCAAGCAAATAATGTATGTATTTCTAAGGCTTTTAATTTTCTACGGGATACTTGAAGCAAGATAGGTTGAAGCGGATGGGTGACACCGATCTGTGAAGATTGAGGAAGTACATGCCATGGTATGACCATGCTTTTTGATATATGTCTTTGGATTTTTGTGGCGGTAGTGGCTATGGGCGTGGCTACATATAGTCTCAGTCAAGATCACAAGAAAAAACACAAAGAGACTCTTTTTAAGAAAAGGATGACCGAAAACTCTCTAGTATGATAAAGCCATTGGGGCTACTCGTGAATCAAAAAAATTAGATCTTTGCAACCCCATTTGAGCATTTGCCTTGGCTAGAAATCGATACCCTCTACCATGATGAGCGTGGCAAACATGAGCGACAATTGACAAGCTGATTGATTGAGCTTTTGATCCGTGGTCAAACCAATTTACCTATCCGGACCTAGAATGGTTAGAAAAGGCTTGGAATAAGTTTGGGCGATTTTTCTATAAATCTTACCTTAGCTCGAAGTTTCAAAAAGCAAATTCCGTGAGACCTAGGATCTTTGTTCAAGAAACCATATGAAGCAAACCATATCCTCTTCAAACCCTACCCTCTTCAAATCGTGGTAAACACAAACCAATTCCGGAATGATGCTATGGCGATTACGAAGTTTTGAAGCTTTGTTGATGCATGCCATTGTGCATAGTTGCCAATCTGCCGGAAGCTAATCTCGGTTCTCTCTAAAACCTTTTGTTCTAGAGCCTGGCCGTGCGTTTTTCCTTCCTCTCAACCCTAAAACTTTGTGACATGGCATCATCCTCACCATCCGTTTCGTCAAATCTGGACCGTCCAAATTAGGGCTGGGTCCAACACTTACACAATAACATTATAATACTAGTAATGGTGCCCAGCGTTGCTGGGCATAAGTTGAAAATACCTTAAAGACCTTTTATTATAACAAAATATCTAGAAATAATAACAGTGCAAAACGTTGCTAGGGATTAGTTGGGAACCTTGTAGAGTTATATGAACAATGGGAAGAGAGTGCAATATTAACTCTGCAGTTGAATTTTTATTGTTGACACCTTGAAAATTACACATTGAAGAAGTAGTACATCATTACGCATTATAGATCCCGTGTTTTGCTTTGGTGGGTATATGATGAGTTAAGGAGCAATTTCATCCTCTAGGATCTCTTTGTCAAAAGGGATTTGCATTTTTCTTTTCCAAGAATTGATTTTGAGGTGTCTCTTTAGCATGATTCTCCTTATAATTATTTCTCACAAATGAAAGCCTTCTTTCATTTCTATTCTATTCTATTCTATTCTATTTCTCATTCTTCCATCATTACGAATTAGCTATCAAAGAAATGTTAAAACTTTTATGAGTCTTTGCTCCTCTATTGATCATTTTAAACCTAGCTGAAGGGGAAAAGGCAAAAGTTGTCTTTCTGTGCCTTTTGTTTAGAGCCTTTTAGGTTGGTTTAAAGGGCTAAAAAGGGGCCAAAGTGAAAAGGTTAAAAGGCAATAGCCTTTTTATAAAAGGGCGGAAGGCCAAAGTGAAAAGGTTAAAAAGGCGCCTTTTGTGAAAAGGTTACCCTTTAAAGAGTATAAAAAAAGGGCTTTTTTTTGCACAAATAGGTTGTCGAAAGGGATGTTGGTGATGAATAAGTTAAACGAAGTTGTTTTGACATTTGTAGCTAATGAAGCTTGTATTTGCATTCGAGCTAACATGTGTGGCATGCAGAACTTATAATCCTCGTAGTACATCCGCCATGTGGGTATGCTTACAACCCCATCAAAAATCATTTGGAAACAAAGTATCCAATCTACCTAAACTTATTAAGGTTTTCTTTAAAACTTGCATTTAGTATATTTGGTGTAGACTCCAACTTTATGCATTTTTCTTTTCCAGGAATTGGTTTTGCAAAGACCATTGTATTAGGTGGTAAGAGTTGCATCCTTTGTGTTGTAATTAACAAAATGGATGTCTTATATCAAAGCACAATATTTTAGCGGCAAAATCCAATCGATAATAAAGGTGATATTTGTGATAGTGAACTAAGATTTGTCCCTAAATGAAATGTTGGAAGGACTTCTACTCGTTCCAAAATATTAAAATATTATGTAAAGAAACAAAGATAAAAAGCAAATGCAAAAATATAGAAGATAAAGAGAAAAGCAAAGAGGGTTGCAAGAAACTTCAAAAAAAGCGTGTACCTTTATGCAACAAAAGCAACACACGTCCAGCTTTGGGCACTTGCTGCTTCATGAGTAAAGCATCCTTATAGTGATCTTAAACATATAATCCTCGAAACATACTCCTCCTCCAATCGTATTTTTTAGATCTTCGTCAATAGAGACCAATATCAATGCATCAAGGTCTTCAACGGGCAGCATAATAATGCCTCATCTTTGCCTTTTGCTCCTTAGAGAAGATAATGCTCTATTGTAACATTTGCAGCAAGAACATTGGGTTCTATGGCTCAGCAAGAAGATACTGAATTGATGAAGCCATATGGCTAAGATTGCATTCCACAGTTTAACACTCACAACATGTGCATGATATCCATCTATATTATAATCTTCGTGCAAGACAATTAAAGTCCATGAACCAGAAGGGGCTTTTCCAAAGGCAATGGGGAACCAAGATTTAAGAGCACAGGCATTTCGTAAAATATTTCCATAAAATGTCTCTATTGCAAATATAGCCCGAGCATCGGAACATTCTTTATTCAAAGATCTTAACGTGCCTCTGTATGCCTCCTTATATTCAAGTGGTTTCCATCGTAGCAGCTCGCATAATGTGCAAAAAGACATCGCTGAAGATAATTGAGCCTGCAACAAACCAAAATATATAGTAAAAGATGCCAAAGGCATAATATTGCTTCTTCATTTTTACAGAAACACAGAATCTACATGCACAAACATGAAGCCATCTAACTTCCTCAGCGTAGAAAGGAAAAAAAGGGTTAAAAAGGCAGTGGCCATTTTTCCAAGAAGTAATATGATTATAATTTAATAATTATGATTATTCTACATATGTAAATACAGAGTTTTAATCATCCTTTATTCACTAAACGTGCATGGGTGCACACGTTTAAAAATGCTAGGAGAAATCGTGTCATTTGGCTTAATTCCTCTTTTTCGCATGTCCTTGAGGCATTCTTGCATTATGCAAGCTTGAAGTCTCCAATTTGAGCATAGCCTGTAATGATGGCCCCCCAAGATTATTGACCATTGAAAACTGCCCCATCATAAAAATAACACCATAAAAGAGACTTAGAAAAGATCTACTCACAGAAGAGAGAGCTAAAACACAACCATGCATCCGCCATTCTTATTGCCCCCCCGGGCCTCCTATTCTTCTTCTCGGCCTCTTCATCAGCGTTTTTCGGGTATGGAGTTCAATTACGTTCCTACCGCATTGAATTGTATGTTTTAAGAAAACGGGAAGCGTTTCGATGGTAGATTTGTCGCTGGCTTCTATCTTTACTTGTGTTGCCTTTTTCGAGGAGAACATACAGAGTTGTGAATATGATCGTGTCATTTGGCTTAATTTCTTATTTCTGCATGTCCTTAAGACATTGCGCGTCTCTGCATTGAGCATAGCCTGCAATGATGCCTCCCCAAGATGGTGTATCACGCTTTGGCAAGTTCTTGATCACATCATGTGCCTCTTTCAACTTTCCACATGTAGCATGCATATCTGCCAGGGTATTTCCCACGATTACATCTAAATGGACTACCAATGATCTGTTTGTGGATTATGGCATGGATTCATGGCATTGCATGCTGCAACTGCAAATTTATCAGTAGCCATCATAATCTGATTTCCTCGAAGCCATCATTATACCTTCTCTTTCCAATATCCTATAGTAGCAAGAGAGCTCAAATTTCTTAGCCATCTCATATAAAAATCGTGGGCAAAGCCAAAAAAAGAGGTAGAGAAAATTTTGACCATACCTGCTCCAACCAGCCTTACAATATTTCTAGGCTTCCTTAAAGGCTTCATCACTGCAAGATTGGGTAACAAATAAACTCTGTAGCAAACTGGGTAATGGCAAAAACCTTAAGAAATAAAACCTCCGAGAAAAGACCTAGGTAAAACCTAACGATCCAAAACATCCAAAGCGAATGCGAAAAGCGAAAACAATGAGAACCACCGCAATTCCTCTTCCGGCAACCCTGGGTAAGAACAAAAGCCGGCTTCAATCGGTCATCATCGAGAAAAGAAGCATCCAGTTGATCAGCGGTGCCGAAAACAATTTGCCAACAAAGTACGGGAGGAGCAAGATCCGGCTCTGCAAGAATAAATATGAATCGATGTCCTCTTCTTTGGAAAAGAAAAAATGTAAACATCATCGGGGCATTCTATTACCTTATGACATCTTTGGGAGTTTTTAGAGTTACCTTGTATGTGAACCGATTAGTCCGCGCCATGGCGGTGATGCGTGGGATGGAAGCTTTGAGGCCACAGGCGCCGGATGTGTTTGGACCTTTTGCTTTGTTTATTTTTGGACCCCTGTTCAAATCCCAACCATTAAATCTCAACCTTAAATCTCAGCCTTTGGATTTAGGGTGGGTTTTACTTATGCAATGGTTTTGTAGTATAATATAAGACTATCCGTGCCAGTCTTCTTTGCCGAAGGTATAAGTTCAAATCGGGCAAAAAAATTTCTTTAGTTTTCAATAATTAAGTATATGCAAATAATTTTTTCGAAATTGGGCCTAAATTTTAAAAACCAAATAGGTTCCTATTTTCTCTTGGAGTTTATTTTTGCCTTTTAATTTATTCAATAATTAAGTTATGCAAATTATTATTTTTGAAATTACTTAGTTTCATAAATTATGGAATCCAACCAGTTATATTGGCATTCCATTTCCCTTGTGTTTACCCCCATGGAAGGCATTTTCCAATGACAACCTCAACATGACATGATTTATTATCTAGCATCTTTTGTCTCAAAGGCATTATCATATGAATTGTAAAAGTTTATATCGATTAAATTGACACATCTTCCTTCTAATTTCACATGGCTTTCTCTAGGTTTTACTCAATTGATTATGCGGTGATTTCATTGATAACCAACTACACCATGTAAAATTTGAGTTAGCAACAAAATAGTTCTTCCTCATGTTGAATAGGCCCCTTTCAAGACATGGAGTCAACATACTTTTCCATTATGTGAAGGCTCAACTCTCATGATATATGTCAAAAGATTGTTATGACCCAATGGTTTTGTGGTGTAGTTGGCTATTAAAAAATACATCTGGGGTTCAAATCATGTTAAACATTTTCAAATTAAGTTGATTCAATAGAAAGAATATGCAAAAATTCTTTATCAAATTAAAGTTTAAAAACCAATTATGGAAACAACCAAGTTATTTTGGCATTCGGGTTTCCCTATTGGGCTATGTTTCCACAATATGACAAATTGATTGATTGATATGTTTTCAAGAACAAGTAAAACCATCCTTACCACCTTGTTTTGAGATGCCTTAAATCAAGATAATACACATTGCTTTTGGGCATTATCATAAGAAATTTAAAAGTTTAAAAGCGATTAAATTGACACATTATAAAATTGTTACATGGCTTTCAGAATCAAGACCTTGATTGTGTTAGGCCTGATAACCAACTACACCACAAAACCATTTCAGTAAAGACATTATTCTACCTCAATTGAAGAATAGGCCAATGTGTTCAAGACAAACCCAGCAATTTGTTACCATTATAATACAAATTTTTCCTCATGATATATGTCAAGAGTATTAGTTGTTTTACTTATGGAATGGTTTTTTCCCTTTTAGTTGGCTTTCCGTTTTTCTTTCACACTTTTAGGTCTCGGTTCAAATCTGGGCAAAAACCAATTTAAATTTAGTTGATTCAATCTTTAAGAATATGCAAATAATTCTTTCCGAAATTACTCGGTTTTAAAAGATCAATTATGGAATCCAACCAAGTTATATTGGCATTCTAGTTCCCCTATTGTGTCTAGTACAATGCAAAAAGCTTTCCTATCTTTTATAATATGAAAAGTGATTGATTGATATGTTTTTCGCCAAGTAAAACCAATACCTTGTTTGAGATCGTGGAAGAAATCAAGAAAATACAATTGCTTATGGGCATTATCATAGAAATGTAAAAGTTTAAAAATAGATTAAATTGACACATTATACACAATTCATATTACATGGTTTTGGGATGACAGGAGAATAGTGTTGTTGACGTGATAACCAACTACACCTTAAACCATATTGAGTAAAGACATTATTCTACCTCAATTGAAGAATAGGCCAATGTGTTCAAGACAAAAAAAACAATTCTTTGTACCATTATCGCCAAATTGAGCTGCTCTCATGATATATGTCAAGGGTATTAGTTGTTTTTTACTTATGCAATGGTTTTGTGGTGTAGTTGGCTATCACGTCACAGATGGCTTTCTCACCTGACTTGAAGGTCTCCAGTGAAAAGCCAAACCGGATTCCACTATTGGGAAAAGCCCAACCGATTTGAATCTGGACTTATTTCCAATTTGTTAGATTTACAACTCAACTTTCTAAGTAGTACAAGGTTGCTTGGGGCTTTGCAAAACATGCCTCAGTCTGAAGCCTATAGAGATAAAAAAATTGCACGAACAATCTCATAGATTTACATTTACTTACAATGCAATTTTAGCCTCAGTTCTGCATCTTACCTGTTGGCTTTGGCACATGAACGCATCTTGTTGATTCGAAGAACATAGTAAAGATGAACTTGAACCCCTTTCGGAAATCGTCCTTTACGCCTTGGAGACAATTTTGTGCAAAGAAATGCCATTTTGCACCATTTACAACGATGCTTGGGAACGGGAGATATTCAAGCCCTTGCATGCTTCAGCCCTTTTTGAGGCATGAAAGAAGCAAATAAGATCAGTTTTTATGCCCAAAACTTAGCATCATGCCGGTTTGAAAACCGAACTTCAAGAAATCAAGAAGCTTTTTCCGATCAATAATTTCAAACGATCTTTAGCAATAGCTCATAACATAGATGTGAGTGATGCAAACCGGCATTTGGGGAAAACAATATATCCACAAGCTTACGATTTCTTTGCTTCATATCTATTAAAAGCAGAATGAAATGCAACTCTATATTACGTAAAAAGCAAGATAGTATAAAACACGGAGGCCAAAACATCCGCCACAAAACATGACGGGGCGATGAAGCGCCATCTCCATTCTAAAATGATAGGCGAGACACGCAAGGCATTTGAATCTGGATTCATCTGCAGGGAGCAGCTCATACGTTCAACATATCTTGTCGCGGGAATTATTGTTCACCATGGGCTGTACTTTAGAATGTATGATTTCTTTGAAGCACTGCGTGGTGCTTGTTTTGCATGATTAGCTTCACGGAGTTCAATAAAATGCAATTAGCTTTTAGAAATTTATGTCTAAACTAAAGGTCCTTCTCCATTCATTTTTTTTTTAGGGAAGAAAATGCCAAACGCAAATGAGCGAAGACCTTGCAAATGCAAAGCAAAAAGCTGAAAAAAAAAAAATTTGGGAAGCATAAAGCAATGCATCCATAGAGATAGATGCTCCCATATTCTGGCTATCAGGTATTTTGTAGCATCATATAAACGTCAAATCCAAATCTTTTACAGTAGATATTCTATTCTCACCTAGATACATTTATGCAAACCAGCAAATGCCGTGTTTACCTCTCAATACTCCATCTTTGGAAGTCGATATCGAAATAGCGTCCTCATAGCCAGTATTTCCCTTTCCTTTGGACCATCTACAAAGGTCAGAATGTGAGTCCATGAGAATAATCGAAAATGCAAGCTATGAGGTCTACAGGCAATGCTTTGTCTTTAACGGAAATTGATTAAACCCAAGTAGGAGGCAATAATATAGAAAGAAAAAGTCTAAACATTTACCTGATGCATGTGGGATGATTCAAAAGCAAAGCCTAAAGCTCCAACAAAAAAATTTCTGTTAAATTGCGCTTGTTCTTTTGCAAGGTGAGTTGCTTGCAAAGCCATCCTCTGGCAATACAAAATCCTTTCACCAGTTTGACACAATCAAATTCTGTGCAAAATAGGAGGCTTACAGTATAATCAACAATTTGTTTCATGCGTTCGACAGACAGAAATCAAAATCCGAATCAAAATTTGCAGACTTCAGAGCTTACAGACCTTACAATGGAGTCGACACAATTTTGGAATGCAGAATCCAGAGGCCATGCTTCGTCAATGACAGGATCATCCAGTTTATAGCTCCTTCTCTAAAGCAGGGGCCCCAAGAATCACAACAATGGGAAGAAAAAGAATAGCTGATGCTAGAAAGAAGAAAACCCCCTGCCTTCTGTAAGAGAAAATCCGTCGGGCGCCATAACCCTAAACTCTAAATTCTGCTGCATCAAATCTCAACCGGATTTGTGTCGGAATGATGCGGAAACTCCCCTGGTTCGATTTGTGCCCTGCTTGAAGAAAAATCACATGCAAACTATGAAGCAAACTCTGAAGAATGCAAACTCTGAAGCAAGTACGCTACATGCTAGCCGCCATAGCTGCTTCTCCATAACAGACTCTCAGATTCATGATTTGAGTCGGATAAAAGAATGCAAACTCTGAAGCAAAGTAGGCTAGCCGCCATAGCAAAAAAAAACCTCACGATCTTTTTGTTTATTTTTGGGTTCTTATGTGTTCAAATCTCAACCATTAAATCTCAACCCTAAATCTCAGCCTTTGGATTTAGGGCTGGGTCCAACACTTACACAATAACATTATAATATAAGATAAGATATGCAAATAATTCTTTCTGAAATTACTCAGTTTTAAAAGATCAATTATGGAATCCAACCAAGTTATATTGGCATTCCAGTTTCCCTATTGTGTCTAGTACAAACTGGAAAAGCTTTCCTATGTTTCCACAATATGACAAGTGATTGATTGATATGTTTTTGCGCCAAGTAAAAACCAATACCTTGTTTGAGATCGTGGAAGAAATCAAGATAATACAATTGCTTATGGGCATTATTTAAATTGACACATTATACACAATTGTTACATGGCTTTGCCCGAACTTGAACCGGAGGCCTTCAGTGTGTTAGACTGACGTGATAACCAACTACACCACAAAGCCATATTGAGTAAAGACATTCTTCTACCTCAATTTGAGAATAGGCCAATGTGTTCAAGACAAAACCCAGCAATTCCAGTACCATTATGCGCCAAATTCAAGCTGCTCTCATGATATATATCAAGAGTATTAGTTGTTTTTACTTATGCAATGGTTTTGTGGTGTAGTTGGCTATCACGTCAGTCTCACACACTGAAGGTCTCTAGTTCAAATCTGGGCGAAACCAATTTAAATTTAGTTGATTCAATAATTAAGTACTAGTAACGGTGCCCAGCGTTGCTGGGCATATTTTGGGAACCTATAAATGTTGGAAACTTGTCTATTTACGTAGAACAACTTCTTGGCCATTGGATCATTTTGGAAACATGTAGATTGCAAGTGGCCATGTCTATGGGTTGTTGATGGTGTTTACTAAATCTCATATAGTCATGGTCTCTTGCTGCTTGTACATGAATGTGGATGTGTTATGGCTATGGATGAGTTGTGAACATCATGTAAACTTTTGGAAGCATTGCATTTGTTGTGTTATTTAGTGTGACCTTAGAGGGCTTGTTCATTGTGTATTGCACCTTTACCTATAGCTATCTTTAAAAGTACTTTGCTCCTTTATTAGAGATATCTTTAAAAATATTTGGATGTTAATTGTATGTTCAAATAAAATACGAAACTTGTGTTCATGACTCTTGCCAATTAAATATGAAACATTGCAAAAGATGAAAGATGGATTTTCTTGAATATATATACGCCTACTTGCAAAAGATGAAGGATGGGCTTAATGGATTTTCTTGAATATATGTATCTATATGCGCCTACTGTGATAACTATAGAAGCAAAGTTTTTTTTTTTTCCAATGACAAAAAGTACATTGCAAAACAATGGGAACTATACCCACATTCATATGGCAGAACATTAAAGTACCACAACAACAATTACCATGTCATAACTTATAACACAACAATTAACATGTCACAACTTATAATATGCATGCAAGCTTCGCAAGAAGTTGCAAACCCTACTAATTGTTGCTTCTTTAATATGTATGCAAGCTTCCCAAGAAGTTGCATCCTATTAATTGTTGCTTCTCTGTAACATGTTGATTCATGCTGCTTTAATGACTCTAGTTTGCCTTCTTTAATATGCACTTGTTCTGCTATTAGGCATTGGTTTTCTAGCTGGAGTTGAGGTTAAATCAGCAAAGCCAATGAAATGAATTTCTTCTTTTATAAACCCACTGTTCATTGTAGAAATCGAGGGCCTTTTAAGGTAATTATTTTATATTGTAATTGTATGACCTCATGTGAAAATAAAAAATGAAATATATTTGGATCAAAATCTAGACTCCAGTCACATGGCAAATTTCACCTTCTGTTGTAACTTCTGTTGTAAAGGGACATGAGAAATAAGTTGATGGGAATACGTGCCAAGAAGGTAAGCAAAAACACAACCATTGTAACCTGGTGAGCCCATTAACATCACCGCTACACAAACCCTTAATATTCTTTATGAATGTTGTCTCGTCCATCACAACACCATGAGAGGATTTTCTTCTGTTTGAAGCCAGAAAGCTTGTTTCAAGCAAATCATTCTTCTGAGCTATCTCGCTTGGCAGTAGAAAACATTGACTATCAGATTAGAATCTAACTTCTAACTAAAGGTGACATATCATATGACTGTAAACTTGAAAGACTTGTAGAACAATGAATCTCACATGCCCTAAATCACCTAATTTTCTAGCATCCAAGGAAAAGAGCTCAGCAGCATACGTTTCATCAACTTTGCCAGCTCCAAACACCTTCTTATTCCGATGCAGAGTATTTCTTTACCAACAGACACAAAAGTCCACACGATACTTCTTTGGTGCTTCATCACCACTATTGCTGTAAAGAACAAATATGTTGGTCCAAACCTGCAGAAATAGAACATTTGTCAGCATATGATTATTCCCAGGTAGTAGAAAAGTAAACTTTTGGTCGAAATTAGACCTGAACACTATATCTGGCATGCAACGCTGCCATGCAGGATAGACCGCCAATATTAGCTTCTGCATACTCTTTAAATATGGAACACTGACCAATTGCTCAAGGTCTGGCGGATAGGAAGAAATTTGCTTTCCAGAGTGGTCCTCATATGCGATACCTAGTTTCAACTTAGGAAGATGCGAAAGCACATCAAGCTTTGTAAAACTGAGTGATATGAAGCCATTGATTTCACAAGAATACTTCAATGCAATCATGTCTAACCAGCCACAGCATCCTGGCGACCTGGTAGTTGTTCCATATTCATAACCTGTAGCTTGAAGTTCCTCTGCAGCATTCTCAAACAACTCAATAGGATAAGGGCCAGCTCCAACTCTTGTTGTGTAAGCTTTTGCCTGCAAGGACACAAAGTACCAAATTGTTAGAATGAATGCACGTGACTATAACATCATATGACCTTGTGGTTCTTGCATATGTTACGCATCTTGTGATCAAAAATTAAAGAGTAAAGAAATGAAAGATTTCAGAAAGAAAAGTAGAGAGTAGGAAGATTGAATGGTTGAGGTACATGTGTAGAAATACTTGTTCTTTTCTTACTGTTCTCTTAAAAAGCCCAAACTTCTTCTTTCAACTCTTCCCTTTAGATCATGGCTCATGACTCATGAATTTAGCAACTCATGACTGCAGAACTGTCTTGGAATAAAAAACCCTATTTGTAATGGAGATGAACAGACTTCTCACCTTGTGTTGCTTGAATGCAAAGAAAGCTCCGTCGGGGCGATGTTACATCCAATAATTGCCATTCTAGAAATACTCTGCCACAGGCATAATCGTCACTTTAGAAAGTCTGCCTCACTTTAGAAAGTCTGCCACAGAGATGGAGACTTCCAAGCAAGATTAAGACAGGGATATGACGACGAAACGAAACCAATAAACATGTTCTTAGGTGCAGAAATGAAGGCCAAAGCAAGTGCAAACAAATAAAGCGAAGGTGGACACCGGAATCAACACCTTGCCAATCAATCCACGGGGAACTGAAGCCTGCTTCTTGTAGTCTTGAACTTGTCTTTTTCTTGGCCTTAGATCTACCGTCAGACATGACAAAGAAATGAGGTATTGAAGGGAAACTGTGGCATATTAAACGAACTGCCGGAGCAACGGCCATGTGTTAAGAAAAGCTTCATTGAAATCAATGGAAGCACATAGTAAGAAAAAAAAAAGAGAATTGCTTTGCAAGAAACGGTGCAACTGCCCTAAACAAAACGGCAATGTAACCACCGATGCCATGGCTGGAGCCCTCGCTAACCCTAGCAAACAAAAAACCATGTTATATTTTAAATAATCTGACGTGGCATCATTTCCTCCATTGATTTCATCAAATCTGGGCCGCCCAAATTAGGGCTGGGTCCAACACTTACACAATAACATTATAATATAGGACTAGTAATGGTGCCCAGCGTTGCTGGGCATAAGTTCGGCCTGTAAATGTTTTGGCCGCAATAAGAAGGGCTTGCAGTAATAAGCCAACTTTTGTAACTTCTTATTATAATAATTTTTTTTTTCAAAGCTTTAACAACGTTTTCCATGGACTATGTAAACAATATCAAAACAATAGGGAAGTGAGCGTTGCTGGGCCTAATTTGGAGTACATATTAATCCGGGATAGTGTAAGTTGAGAACTTGAAAATGTTAATTTGTTTTATAGCCTAGCATCTTCAATTATAAGCTGACCCTCATAATCTTAAAATTATCTTGCCTTGCAAAACATTTCTTCTTAAAAAGCTTTGTAATACTTTTACATTGATCCCAGTAAAGAATAGGAATGTAGAAGCTTTGTAATACTTTTTACATTGATCCTGTAAAGAATAGGAATGTAGACAACGTTTATGTCCATGCTCAACATCGTTCTTATATGGCTAAGGACCTAGATTATCATTGGTACCCATGTGGGACCAAAGGAACTTCTCATGCAAAAGAAAAGAAAAGGAAAAGAAACGATCTAGCAAACATGCGTTTTAGGTGTTAAGATGTGTGCCTAGGTATAACATAAATTGGGTACCAATAAAGTGCATGATGTCCATCATACATGTGAAACATGAAACATAATATTATTATTGGAACCACGAGTTTGGGGCTTAAGTCTGCCCATTCTCCTCGTGAGCATTAAAAATACTTTGTTTGTCGTGTTCATGTTTTCCTTTTCTTTTTCATGAGCTTAATAATAGCATACCTTGTGCCTATATAAACGTTTTACCTTCTGGGATATCACAAAATGACATCCTACATCTAGAATAATAGGAAGAATCTTTTTGCAAATACATCATTGCACATGTACATGATGTTTTCTCAATCTTACAGATATGTTAAAAAGTTCAATAAAAACTAAGAGAAGAATTTTATAGCTATGCATGGAGCTTGGCTCTTTTCCATAGAAACAAAGCATGGGTTTTAGTCACATGAACTTGTTGAAGTAGACAACTAAGTGGGATTCACCTCTAACATGTATTTCATAACAGTCTTGTGTCTCCCAATAATTGCTCCAACCAAGCGTGTACAATCAATATTTGCATGCAACGCAGGTTTAGCTGAGCACAGTAGCACTTAATGCCATGAGATGTACGAATCTGACATACCAGTTTGTTGATGGCGGATATGCACTGACGGGCCAATAGGGAAGCAAAGGAGGTCTTGTAGGTTTAACCTTAGGCTTCCTGCATGCCAGATCACGACAATCAGTGCACCCCAATGAAGCACCCAAATGAAGCGATCCTGTAACCTTATACGCCTAAAACCGTTAATGATCAAAACCCATGCAATTACAGAAAAAATGAAACAACAAAATGCAATAAGCAATCAAGCATTTTTTGAAAGGTAGAGGCCAATTATTGAATGAAATTTCTCAAGTGGTGTATCCCTTTGCAGCAAGCTCCAGTTATAATCCCGAAAGCTACATAATAACTCTTTCAAATGAGAAGTCTAAATAGATAGGATACATCTAGAGTCAGATGTTTTGGAGAATTTAAATAGATCACCTAGTAATGCATTTGATAAATGCCACTTATGGTGACAATGCATATTCTACTGATAAGCAAGAGAGAAAGAAGCAGACTGCACAACAGAAGAGCAGAGAAATCTTATTCTTTCACTAATACTCTATTATTCGTACA
This sequence comes from Isoetes taiwanensis, assembly GCA_021234155.1. Classification (NCBI taxonomy): domain Eukaryota; kingdom Viridiplantae; phylum Streptophyta; class Lycopodiopsida; order Isoetales; family Isoetaceae; genus Isoetes; species Isoetes taiwanensis. The sequence goes on from JAJEKV010000590.1 coordinate 135,936, forward strand.
GATTCCCATATAATAAGTTCAGTATTGATGTCCTAATAGATCATGTATTAAAAGTGGGAGCTACCATTTTTTTTTGTAATCCTTTTTCAGCATTTCTCATTCAGCTTTGGCTGGGTATAGATGCCTGAATATAGAGTTGAGAATAAAGGATCTCTGCAAGATCATTTGAACTATGGAAACGGAATTAAGTTGTGTAAATTTTATAAATCCATGAGAAGGGCAGTACTGTATGTATAGGATCAGAGTGGAACATCATAGTCTGTACACAAATTGCTCCTTTGGAGTGAATGAAGATACAATAAATGGAGCACGAGGTAATTTAAGCAAGGAAAAATGAAATGGGGACCATGAAAGGACCATTCAAATCTTGGGCGAAGATCCCTTACACCATCTACATCTCCAGAACCCTAAAGTTTTGTAGAAATTTAGCACCATAATGCACTGCTCATTATCAACAATAATGGCATTGCCCAAGCTATGCTTAGCTTATCTTTTATCCATGATAAAAAATGGTATTCAGTAAGAAAAATCCAGCCTGACATTTTGGGCCAAAACACTGAGCAGTCCTCCCGATGCATCTAGCAAAATCATCCTGCACCATAGTAGCGGCTTCAATAAGCGAAAAGTTCCATGATTGCTCAGCTATGGAGTGCATAATAGCAGGATTGTGATCTGCTCCAATTCCAAAAGTGTGCATAGGGTGTTTGTCTCTTCTTTGTCCCATAAATCCGGCAAAACCATGCTGGAAAGAATTTGCAGAATGTTTAGAATCGGTTCCATTTTGCCAGCCATGGGTGTCCTGCCCATCTGATAACAGCATAATACTTGCCACAGAATTACAACAATTGTCCCTGACTAACGCAAGACTGAACTTTTAAGCAATTTTGCATGATAGCCCTACAAAGGTTACAGCCTCCACAGTCACAAGCTTTATCTGCATATTGTATAATTATTTCTGCAAAAGATTACTTGAACAGCCATTGATTCATTGCAAAACACCCAATTTCGCATGCCCATGCTCTATGCATCCTGCTATCCCCAGATTGCACATTCATCAAGCAAATTCAAAGGAAGGTCCCATACCCAAAACTCACCGGCATTGCCACATCCCACCATCAAAACCTTGGAAGTCTTGGGAATATGCTTCGCCATATACTGGCAGATGAAGATTGAATAGTAGAATCGACAGCCACAACAACGGCGGAGCCCTAACATGGATCTGTGGCTCTGAACAGCTTCATCTCCATTAGTTGTCGAAGCTCTGATCATGGCAGGAAAGCGACAGGTAGAAGAGGGCTCTTTGCGGCAACGTCTTGCTTCTTCTATAGCCAGAAGCTGCTTCTTCCTTCTTCTAAATACCCACATAGCCGGAATCGGCTTCTTGTTTCTTCTAAATGCCGGAACTCGCGAACCCTAGCAAAAAAAAAAAACCTAGAATCTTACGTGGCATCATCTCTTCCATTGATTTCATCAAATCTGGGCCGCCCAATTAGGGCTGGGTCCTGCCACACAAATAACATTATAATATAAGATATAATATAAGATAAGTAGAAGTTTTTCATAACTGATTAGATGTCTTGACAGTTTATAAATTTGAACTTATTATGTATTTGTTTGAATTGCGGAAATAATGTTTAACGCATCTACGAGCAAGAACGGATTAGATGCATTTTGTTGCACCATCTAGATTAGTGACATCCATGCCTGAAACTCCATCTGCTTTCTGGCTTACATTACCTAAAAAAATCCTCAAGTGCATTACATTACAAATTGATGGATGGATTAAGGTTGTGCAGGAAGAGAGGGCTATAAAGCTGAGGCTGAAAGCATTAAGAAACAAAAGGCAGAAGCAAAAAGGCAGCTCAAGCAAGAAAGAGGAATATAAAGGAATAATTGAGGTAGGTAGGAAACGAAGGAAAGAAGAGAAAGAGTTGCAAAGAAGGCAGAGGTTGAATGGGAGACTGGCACCAGAAGATAGAAGCCTTATATAGTATGGGTTGACGTCACATTCCTTTATGTCAGCCCTCCAGAGATTTGACATAGTTGCATATGAGATGAGAAAAGGAGGTTTTGCTACTGAAGAGCAAAAGGGAAACTAATGTCAATGGACGAACAAACAAGTAGTGGTGAGTATACTCTAGGTATGACTTAAATGTTTTTGCTCCAATGTGAAAATGAGTTGTCTTTTTCAGGTACAACCAATGGAGAACAGTCATCTTAAAGGACATCATGATTTATTCTTGCTTTTGATAAAAGACCATCAATTCAAGGTTGTTTAATAGAAAGACATTTGTAAATAATTCATAGCAATATCAATGTGTTTCTGTAAACCACTTCTGTTGATTATTTTGATGCTTGTTTTACAGTGAATAAGTTGTTTTATTAGTCCTAAACAGGTAATTGTAAGCCCTTATTGACAAGGGGATTGGATAGTTAGGTAGCCTTGCGTGGGCAATTACTGCTGCCCTCGATGGCTATCTTGTTTGTCCTGTAGTCTCTTCATGTACTATTTTTCGTCTACCTCAGGACCTCGTGCTAGTTATTTTTTGGGTTAGATGCATGACTCTACACACCACATCGATGGCTATCTTGTAGCCTATATGGGTGCTGCCTTAGCCCTGGTGGTACCTATACCCCCATCACTTTGAAGATTCATATGTTGAGCTCGCAATGCCAGTTTGGTATTTCAGAGGATAAGAGCTATGGAGCATCTCCTTGGGCATGTTGCAATGTGGAGACACCGCGACACAAGGTGCCTATGTAG